>KE153663.1:31249-59230 GCA_000411075.1 Sisymbrium irio | reverse complement strand
TCTCATCTCTATTGTTTTGACTGGATTTTTGTTGGCTTTATACAATTTATTATATGTTATCTCATCTTATTATTGGATTCTATTTTGCTATTGTGTCCATATGTCCAATTGGTACATTAATGATGTTATTGGCTGTTTTAAATTATTTTCTGGTATGTAAATCGTAGGTGTGATTGTGTTTTAGCGATGTGTTTAAAACGCTGTTTTTATAGCAAGTCTGGCAGTTTATTTTTAAAAATATATACTGTTAGATGAAATTTATTAGTTTATAAGTCAAAATTCCTGTTTGCTATTTATTTTCTGATTCGAGAATATATTTAGATATGTTTTCCTGATTGTTGATGTAGAATGTAGACCTGTTCGCAAATTATTTAAACGGGTGTGCTTGATTCGATTAGAAACTTTAGTTATAAACAACCCGATGGGTTTCTTTTGTCTCGAGTTTTATATTGTTATATTAATATGATGATGGTTTGTATGTCTGTTGGTTATCTTATTTTCCTTCTCCTCATCATTAGTTGTTTGATATTTATTGTGCCGAGGAAAATAGTATATTCGAGTGTCAGCGGTTACTTTCTCTAAAAGGTGCGGCTATTCATTAACCTATTTATTTCCTATTTCGTAGAACATTCATATATACACATGAAAGTATTTATTGAGAAGATGCTTCTACATGTTAGATCTCTACGTTTATTCCACTACGTTCGTATTCTGCGACAACTTTTTGATTACCTCACAAATATCTTTTAAAAACACATTCTTCGAATAGATAATGTCTGTCTTTGCCTTGCCTGAAGATCTTGCAGTTAAGATCGCCATGCATGTTGCTCGGGATTCGGTTCAGGATCTATTCAGTCTCCAAAGAACTTGTAAGTATCTCAAAAAGGTTTTTGAAGATGGTTCTGTATACAGAGCGGCGAATTTATTTAGTCTTCGTAAGAATTGCGGGCCGGCAGATTGGCGGCTGGAGTTGCAATTCATGCTTAGATGCTATCGTCACGAAAATCCAAAGGCCCGTCATATGAAAATTCTTCACCTCTTCTTCCGATTCAATGAGTTCGATGATTGAGCACGTTTGATGGCTCAGGCGGCTGATGCAGGTGAGCCAGTAGCGATATACACCTAATTACATGTTGATGAAGATCTTTTGTGATAGGGACCTGTTGTCTAAATTACTCACTCGACGATTTATCCGAGCGTTTAGAGAAATCTATGGTGAAGCTCTGAGTTGGGGATGGCATACGGACCACTCCGCTTTTCGCAAACAACAGTATGAGTATATGTCCTCTGTATTTTCCTCGGTCTATTCATGCCATGTACCTCCTACAATCCGTGGATGTACTGGCATGATGATCTGGCAAAGGACATAGAACACATGTGTGATGAGTGTTTCTGGAAGAGAGAGAGGTTGCTGTATTTTTCACGCTGGTGACTGTACCAGGGGGAGATTTCAGGGCTTGGTAGAATGTAGTTGGTTCTACTTTTGACTTTCATCCCATAGTAACATTTATAAATTAGGTCTGGATCGTTCCATTTCCTCGGTTTGTTCGGTACTTTGATTTTATATCTTTTAACTGAAAAACAAAAGTAAAAAGCTAAAAACATCGTTAGCATCCTGACCTTTCGTTTCCATGGCACACGAATCGTCATGTATTGACTGTTTTTGTTTAATTTACTGTTATTTGAGAACTCTCGATATGTCATGTACCAATATTTTTATTTGTGTTTTTAAGACCAGTATCACATTGATATGTGATATAAACGACGTTGCTATATACCGTTCACTGATTTGCCAATTGTTATAGGATTTTTAGTTTTCGAACGTATTAGGTATACATATGTCGTGTCTATCTTTTTGAGCATAACCACGAACATTAAGAAGGGGGAATTTGGTAGTTATAAATTTAAATATATATTTGTGATCTTCGTAAATAATATATTTAATAGTTTATAAAGATTATGGTCCTTTATCAACGGTTGTATTTATTACTGAGAAAATATAAAATAGGTTTCATCATATTTGTATAAAAAAGACAGACGTGTGGAAATAACTACGGACAGTATGATACATTTTCGCGGTGAAAATTTGAAGTATATCTCTACTTCGAATTGGTATTTATTATTTGGTTGTTGTTAAATTGAATACGAAAATATGTGATATGTAGCTTTGTTGTATATATAATACTGTTAGATATATAGTAAGGGTTGTATTAAAGAAATTCTAAAGGGATAATTCTTTAGTAATGGTTGTATAAAATAATTTTAAATAGTAATGGTTGTATAAAATAAATTCTAAAGGGATAATTCTAGAATCAAACATATCCATGGTATTTCCAAAATTTAGTGATTATCATCGAAAAGGAAAATTAGTCATGTATATAAATTTTATGAACCCTTTGTGTTATATTGCTTTTGATAATTGGTGTTGTCATTGTTCTCGACTATCACGACCATGTCACATCTTCTGGCCGAGACCATATATCGAAAATATGATCTTATGTATGCCAAATGTTTCTGAACTCAGCCCTCTTACTCATGTTTGGAGATTTAGGGATAAAGTGTTACGTTGATTCATCCGGCTTATCGCCGAGGGTGAAACGTTGAGCTACATCCTGGCTGACTTGAAAGTATTTGTATTGTGTTCATGTCTCACTCAATGCCAGTGTATAAATGTGTTACTCTTTTTTCAGGGTGATCGAATTCAAGCCACTGTTGTTCCTGATGATACTGATGTATTTTCCGAGCGTTTTGATGAGGACAGTTGGATTCTATTGGTCGATTTTGATATTTTACCTGTCAAAGAAGGTTTCAAGACAGCGAGTCATCGATTTACGATTCGTTTGTCAAAAAGAACACTATAGAACAGCACCATCTTTCTATAAATTTGTTGATATAGAGATGATTCTGAATGGGAATGTGGATACCAGTTGCTGTGTTGGTTAGTATATATGCCGATAAATTTAATTAATGTGTGTTGGATAACAACGTGATGATTGTGATAACAATTGTTTGGTTATACAGATCTGATTGGTAAAGTGGTGAACGTTGGAAACTTCTCTGATAGAGCTATAACATTTGGGATGTTGCGACGAAAGATATTATGATTTTTTATTGAAGATAATAGGTATAGTCTACTTTTAGTGTATTTATATCAAGTATATTACAACTTGATTTGACAAAGCAATAATATAGGGGATGTCGTTTGTGCTGCTATTTGACTGGAGACTATGCCGAAAAATTCATTCATGATTTGGAAAGTGTCAGAGACAGTACCATCGTTGGTGTTTTTAGGTTTGCCAGGATAATAGTAGATAGAGGTGAGAATTAGTATAACAGCTCTATTTTCTGATTGAGATTGTTATTTATTGTGTTGGTATTGATCTACAAAAAAAAAATTTCTGTACGAGTTTATGTTGCGAAGAGTTTCTTTGGCTGCACTCAAGTTCTTTTAAACCCTTCTATAACCGAAGTTTCTGTGTTCAAGCAGTCTCAGTTTGTTATGGACTCGATGGAATTGTTGGTTGAATTATATTTTCCGAATATGACCGTTATTTGTTTAGTTGATTTGATTTTTCTTTTGTTTGTTCAAGAGTTTCATTCATTCATAAAAGGCCTAGCCTAGTTGGTTTGATTATCATCCAAATTTAGTACGATAGAAAATAATTCACTCACACTAATGGGTGACTCATGGCATCTCCAACCCAAACGGTATATTTTATGTTGAAAGAGCACTAAATTTAGTCTTTTGGTGTTTCACTTTATTTTTTATCTCCAACCACAAAAACCAAATCCCACACTAAAAAGAATATTCTCTATTATTATAATATTAAATTTAAGATACTATTTATTATTTAATAGTTTTAGTGAATAATAACTATTTATAACTGATTAACTACTAAATAAATTTTAAAATTGAAACCATTAAAAAAAATTAAAATAGAAAAAAACTAGAGAGATCAAATTTATAGTATTGATAAATAAAATATTTAAGTGATTAGATAAGCAAAATATAAGGTTATAATTAATTATGTAATAATATATCTTTTAATTTTAATTATGTAATTTTATATTTCAGACTTTAGTTGTTCTTTATTATGGTATATATCTGCATTCTTAATTAATTTTCTTATTATTGTATGATTGAATTATAATTGATTGAGATATAAATATTTAGATATATAGTTAAAAGTAAAGGTAAGAATAAAAAAATATTTAGTTATAATAATGTCAGAACCAAAGTATATATCGAGGTAGAGTTCACACCTTTACATGGTAATATAGTTTATAATTGATACTTGATGATTAGATAAGTAAATCCTAAAAATTTAAAAACAATGTGCGCAACAGTTTATTGTTTATGTTCTGATCTAAATAAGTAAATAATATATCTTCTGAATTATATAAAAAGATAGTATAAGTTGATATATATATATATATATATAGACAAACATTGCAGCAGTCTTTTCGTGTGCTGAAGAGTATAATCATTACATGACTGAACATATATAGATTAGGTGCATATCGTTTTGCTTTATGACATTTTATTCTGCCCAAGGTAATTATTATTTGCGATTTCAAGAAAAGGGTAGTTTTCATTTTTTAAAACTGAAAATTTATTCATGTCTGTTGGATTCTTAATAGCATTCTGAAAATATCATTTTTTGTGTCTATTCTCCCTCGAAACAGAATGTCGAATATGATTGAGTCGAGAGTACCGATCGATCGAGTTAAAGTCTTCAATTCTGTAGGTCAAGTTTGGGTTGTCAAGGTTAAAATTCTTAGGTTATGGCGAGAAATCTACCGAATGATGAGTACTGTGGGAGGATGATAGTTTCCAATCAAGAGGTATTGCTTTAAATATAATTTTCCTCCTCTTGAAGCCGTCTATCGAGAAGTATGTGGATATATTTTGTTTTATTCTGTTGTAGCTATTTGTTGTTTATGGTTTATTAGAGTTCTGAATGGTAGAAATACGCTGTGAATCTAGAATATTCTCACCAGTTGTTTCATTGCAGTTGATGATATTAATTTGTATACTGTAGGGTTGTAGAATTGGTGTGACTATCCTTCCAAGTTTGGTTCCGCGTTTCGAGAAAAGATGACTGGCGATTTAGGTTTTCTTTCAGGGTCTTCCCTTTGATTGGACAAGAGAAACCTTCTCCTCATAAGTTTGAGATTATATTCAAGAGTACTATATTAGTCAAACTGATTAATCATGTTGTGGATAGCATCTTTGTGTCTTCTCCGGTATTCAGAGCCGTTATCAACGATAGAGTAGATACATCTGTTCTGTCTGGTGAGTATGGTGTCTACTGTTATTTGGTATTCATTTGTGTTTGTTTATTTATTTATAGTTGATGATCTCGCATATTTATATTATACATAACATTTATATTCAATAATTTTTTAAAAACATATTTTATTGGCCATGTATCGAGTGTGGGATATCTTCAAACAGAAGAAAATTCAGAAAATAGTGACGCGCCGTATGTTTTATGGTTTGTTGTTATGGATGAGAAGTAAATGTCTCTAAAGAATATTGAAATGAATAGATCTTCTGTTTTGTGCATAACTTAACTTTATATGTGTAGCGATGATAACGTCAGCTGTGTGGCTTCTGGAACTCTTGCTCAAAATTTTAGTGATCGATGGAAAAATGTGTCTGAACATGGACGAGTTTGTGTCTTGAGGTTTTGGAAGTTTGAGGAGTATATAGGTATTGACTGTGTTCGATATTTCAGGTTTACACTTATGTTCGAACGAAGCTCTGGAATTTTTTCACACTAAGTTTTTTTTTTTGGGCGATAGGTGATACCTATAGAAAGCTGGTAGCTAAATCTGTTCCCGGTTGTTCTAATTTTGCCATAAATCCGCCTATCTGGGAAACTCGGGAATTTGAAAATCGGTTTGTTCTTTAAAACTTTTGCTTCATTTATGTCTAACGTTTTCATCCTAATGGTTGGTTGTTTTTTATTGGCATAGGTTTAGGTGGTTGACCAACGATGGTGCGGTGGTGGACATGTGAAGCTCACATGAATTTCTCATAACTCTCATCTATTTAACAAACTTAAGTTTGTCTTTTTTTTATTTCTGGATTTAGTTACAGCTTAAATAATTATGACTGGAGATTGCACATTTCTTTAATCAAAGGGTGCCACTCAAAGTCGGATAAAGGGCCATGTGCATATACTCGGTAATGCCCTAAGAATTTAGAATTAACTAACATGTAAAACATAGTATAATAAAATATAACATAACATACCAAATAGAAAATTTACCTCGCATATTCCAGAGTATGCACTTGGCTCGATGAGTGTATCATAATAATTGTTGGTATTGATATTTGGAGACTAAAGAGCAGAAGGAATTTTTAGTTCAGAATCAATGTCCAAATACGCAATGTCGGAATTTTAATGAGTATAGCAGATTTGTTACGACTTTATAATTAAAGTGTACAGTATTTTACGTGTGTCAGAGTTATTGAAAAGATCGATGTAAGTTTTGAGAAAAATGAATTAATATGATATTTATAAGTTTCAAAAATATGAACTTATTTTGTGATTGATACTAAGTTGATGTGTACCAAATCTTATTAGATCTTATACCAATATTCGTGCCACTTTGTATTTTACGGTTTTAAATAATATTAAAATAAAATCAAAAAGATAATGGTGACTATGATATAAAAAAAGTATGACCCAATTGACACATTCTTTTCCTTGTACTATAATTCTAGGTCAAATTTTCTCTAGATTTTCTCCAAAATTCGTATCAAAACATTTGGCTTTGCATCTTTCTGTAGAGGTTCATATTCAGCGCACACAGACACATAATCTATTCTTCTTACATACTTCTTTGAGAGATGACCTCTTTGACAAAATTTACAGATCTTCAAGTATACAAACTTACAGACGCTACAATATGGGTATTTTTCAAACGAGATTACCATGACAAGGACATGGTTTTTAGCATTGGCCGTAATTTCGTGTTTGGTGATATTCATGTCAGTATTTTTTGTTTATATATAGTGATTGCAGTGAATATCTCTAGACCCATTTTTACTTACTTATCTTTTTCTGATTATCTAGGGTAATACTATACAGACAACTATTCAGCATGTATTGGAGAAAGAGTACGAAGAGTGTTTCAAAGAGGGTCAATGTCTTTTATTGACAAAATTTGAAGTGTCTGAATCATCGATTTGGAATCGGATCACAAACCTGTGGCGTCATCTCTATTTTACAGATGAAACAAGACATATGTTATCTGATAAAACGATATCTTTGTCAAAGTATTCCTTGGTTCGTTTTGATGAAGTTCATGATGGTTCAGCTTACAGGAGATGTGAATATAATCTAGAATTATTAAGCGTTTGTCTTCATGAGCAAGTCCAGTTGACATGTTAGGTATAATAGTCAAAGTTGGCAGACTTTAGCACATTACTCTTGTTGATAGAAATAGGCGTCCACACACCTATTTAAAATTCACTCTCAGGATATCAAGTAAGTTTTTTTTAGATAGCATATGCATTTGATTTATACTGTTTCGATTTTCTTGCCACGTTGATAAACAAAAATGTCTGTTTAGTGGATTAGAGTTAGAGTGCACAGTTTGGCATCATTTAGCCATCAGATTCGAAACTTTGTGGGTTTCTTTTCGTCGAAGTGGTATGATATTGTGTTGTCTAAGGTTCTGGAGCATGTGCAGGATGCGAGTTTGGCAGTTTATTTTGTATGTTTTCGAGCATTGGTGATATCTTTAACATCTTATTGTCACAATCTTAAATTTTGTAGGATATTATCCAGTGCATTCAAAAGGTTATGTATCCGATATTTTATTCAATTATTATATACCTGAAGTGTTTGATGCTAGACGGAGGTGACTGTCGAGACAGTGCTCTCAGTGATTTGGGAAGAGTTGGATTGATATAATTTAAATTTAGTTTGCATTGTTAATAATTATGTTTAAATGCTAATGATTACTTTTGTACTCTGATTGTTATATCAAATGACAAAATATTCTGATTGTTTTGCTTTTGCTTATGCTTACATCTGATAAACAGGTTTATAATGTGCGGCATCTCAAAGTCGAAGAAGAGTATGAAGAAGATTAATGTGATGAGGATATGACGGACTCTGATCATGTTTAGTCCATTTCTATTTTAATGTTTATCAAACTTTAGGAACTTCAAATTATATTTCTTTTATGGCGATGAAAAATTTAATTATGTAAGATATATATGTGTGTTTCGTGATTAGTTTAAGACTAAAATTTAGTATAACTAAACAGATATCAAATAATAATTAGAGTGGATAATCTCAATGTTTCAATACAAATTGATATTTGAATTGCTTTATATTATGTATTAATTAGGAACTAATCTATACATTTTTTTTCATAATCTAAACTAAAAACAGTAACTGAAACATATTAAAATATGGATATATTGAAAAATATATAATGCATTAAAATTATTGTGAGCATAAATGTCCGCGCATGGCGCAGGCTCACCCCTAGTAGTAGATAATTGATTCACTTTTGGTAAATTTTAGCGGCCATCAAACATAATAACATATTGGTTTGGTTCCGCTTCAAGGCATGTTTCTGGATGAACTGAAAATATTTTCGAAAACGTTCCATATTCTAAATTTTTGTGGTTGAGATAAGTCTATCTGTTTTAATAGCAAGATAGTCTGGATTCAATAGGGTTTCAAATTTGATCCCGATTTGTTCCAAATAGATATGGACCAAACTCCAATGTGCCTTGAATATTCGATGAGTTGAGTTTTCAGAACAGGTCAGTTTGTTTTCTCATAATCAGATATCGCTCTACATCCTTTAATCTTTGAGATTTCACAGTCTCCTGAATGCAAAGCTTATCCCCTAACCACCTTAGAGTGCATCATCGCATCACTTCACGTGTCTAAAGAGAAGACTTAACCAACAACAATTCGGCCCAAAGAAATTCGACCAAAAGGATCCATTCCAGCTCAAGTCAAACCGAATGAGGATCAGTTCAAGGATCATTATTCAGGCCACATCAATTCAGTCTTATAGTCTTTGTTTTTAGTATTTCCAATCAGTAATTATGTGTTTAAAATACTCAAGTGTATTCAAATGCAAGAACAACTTTCTTTTCGATAAAATCTTTGATAATTTATTGAGAGTGATTCTCTTGTGTTCGAGAAGAACAATTCCCTGATTATTGGTGTCATATCGAGCAGTTCGTTCGACTTAGGTGTCTCGACATATACTGAGTTGATCAACCGGTTAATCTAAGGTTTTCCATTTCCTTAGTGTGACCAATTCACTTCCACATCATCTTGGCCGTGGCTAGTAGCCTGAGGTCGAAGGCATAACTTCAACATTACCTGTACTTCTTTCTCCGGAGTATTTTGCCATTGGTGTGGGGAAGATTGCCTTGGCCGTGCTTTACGCCAGTGGTAGGTCCTTTGTCAAACTTGCCTTGGTTTTGCTCCAGTTTGTATTCTGTTCATTCTTTCAACTTATAACGACTCAAAACATTACATATACAGGAAAACTACCATTTAAGGCATAATAGACATGTAAAAACACTAGAATAGCTTACTAAAACCAATTGATAAAACGTGTTAAAAGTGAAATATGGCAAATAACTTTGAAGTTTCTAATGAATTACGAGTTTGAATTCTGATAACGGGATGTATCAGATATCTTTCAATTCGTGAAAGAATTCAGAGTATAAATTCTGATTCGTAGTTTATGATTGAGCATGGTGTCATTATTTACGGAGTATATACATCTGAATACATACTCAAACACAAGTCCGAGATATACATCTGAACTCTTAGAAGCTAAACTAGATGAATATATGCAGTCGAGCCACTGGTTTTTTTTTTTTTGTATTTACGAGATAGTCCGGACTAGGCCCTTTAGCTCATTGATTCCTGAGAGAAACTGTTATGGATCGTATATGGGTTTTGCCAGATACTGACGCCATTCTTCTGGCATCCCTTTATTCGATCTCAGCATCCTTATAGCTGCATTTGTTAATGGTATGGCAACAATATCATAGTCTTTGGGTTCCTGCCGTTAACAACAAAATGTCTTAATCCAAGATTTTGAGGCATGCTGGTTAGTTTATCCGTTGCATTTGGAGATATACCTTTGGAGATTTAAGTAACTTCATGTGTGCTTCTTCTACTGTCTTCTGACCTTTCTTTGAGTTGCATCTTGAACAGGCGGCTACCTACATTACATAAACAAATTAAAGAATAACTTTTAACGATCTATATTATAAATACTTTTGGCTACTTCAATATCAATCAAATACCAGATTTTGCCAAGTCCATTCTCCACCTCGAGAGATCGGTATAACATGATCAATGGTCAAGTTTTCACGGGAAGAACAATATCTATATCCAAAATAACAAGAGTGTTATCACTAAGAATAGTTTGGTTCATATTAAAATAAAACAGTTTGTGATCGACATAGAAAATTACTCACTGACAAGTGTAGTCGTCTCGTAGTAAAATGTTCTTACGACTCAAAGAGTTTTTCACTCTTCTTCTTTTAACAACCTGAAGGAGATGTGGAACCTAAGGCAAGAAAAGAAGTTAGCTTAAAACTGATAAAATAACATAAAGAGATTAAACTAGCTAACTAAACTTATGTTCTACATACCCTTAATACAGCAGGTATATAGAATGAACCAGTAGGAGAATTGACAGTCTGCTCATAATATTCCAGAACATCGGCCTAAAGAAGGAAGAAGAATTAAAAAATACAAATCATGAATAAAGATTCGAACAGAATTATTATTAAAGTGGGTTCTTTTGGCCTGACCTTATCCATGTACTCCAGACAGATTGCACGCTTCCAGCAAACCACATTTACCGGCCTTCAGTGACAGACAATAAAAGCAGATTAACGCTTCGAAGTTAGACAAGACAACTGATTCAGGCAAGAAAAGCCTGCCTTTGTGCACACAATACTACCAATTTCAAGAACAGAGAAATGAACAACACCTAGTAGCCAATTAAAAAATGCCAACCTGAATAAAGAGTTTAATTGATGCGTCAATCAACAATAATCATTGTCAACACCAACGAAGAATTTCCATTTCTTTAAATGTAATCTATGATCACTGAGTTTATCATAGTGGAAGTCAAGATTATATCCGAAAGTCATAACTGTTGAACTACAAGAAGTGAATGTAATTACTATGATAATACAAAAAAAGGAAAAACCAGCATCGTGTCTAGTGTAACCAGTACTATAAAACTCCAAACAGAAATTGAGCACTAATCAGACTTTTATATCATAGTTAGATATGGCTTTCCACTCAACTGAATCATTAAACAATAATATCATTTCGAAAGAAACCATTAAACATACGAAGTTTCTTTATTAAAGACCGATTCAAATACGCATCAACTAGATCAAAGATACATCAGTGCATGTGTGAATAATTATTCTTATTAAGAGAATCAAAGAATTGTCACGTGTTCTTGGACGATCAGTGAGGACACTGTCAGTGAAAGTTAAAATCCAAACGAGAGAAGGAAGGGACCTGTATGAAATATCAAGAACCAAACCTCTGAAGCAAGATAAATCATCAGTCTCTAACTCATTATCATCTCCGTAAAAATTCCACTCATCTCCGTCTTCGTCGCTACCAATATTCTTCTCAGCGTTATCAAGATTCATAGTTTTCTTTCTCCTGGAAGACGAGAAAAGTCTTGCACGAAACTCTTCAGGCTTTAATCGGCTCCTGCGCACGGGAATTAATGGTGATCCACCGGCCATGTAAAGGCCTTGACGAAATTGGTCTCTCGAATCTACACCGAACGATAATCCATCGCTGCTAGAAAGAAGTTTCAGTCTCGCTGAGAAATATGCCATTTTACTGCTTTGATTGAAGATGGAGAGTTGGAGAGGTTAAAAGCTGATCGCAGTCTTGGAAGATTATTAGGCTGAAAAAAAAAACATTTACAATTTGGACTCGAGAAGAGCCGTTAACCACAAACTGATTTCTACAGAAAATATCCTACTCAAAGAAATGACCAATTTAACCTCGTAAAGTGGTATCCTTTCACAACAAGGTTCTTGAACTCTATCTTATCCCACAAGATTTAGCTTTGGCTGTGCAAAAATATTTGAAATCCAAAATCCGATCGGAACGTGACCCACTAAAGTTTATTTTCAGTAGGATTCGGTTCTAGCAAAGTATATAAGTTGAATTTAATATCGAGAGAGTTACAATAAAATGCACTTATGTATTTCTCTTTACAATTTAATGCATTTTCTGTGCAAGGGGCACTTCTTCTTTATTAAACTAGTCTTCTTTATTAAATTAGAGAATTTATCGGGTTACGTCTGGATTTTTTTTTTTTTTTTGTAATTACATGTATTATATATGAGTATATATATTGTGTACATATTTTAAAATGTTTAAAAATACAATTAATTTTTTGTCACTGTAGACATGATAAACTTGAACATTTGCAGTTAATTAAAATCTTATTTTTATTAATTTCATCCAACATCATATACTTGACAACCTAAAAGTATAGTTATATTACTATATTTATTAAAAAATTATGTCAATTTACATTTTAGTTTTTTTAATCTTATTCTAGTTTGGTTTCTTTTTGGTAAGACATTTATATCACTTGTCACTATCTTATCTTATTACAACGATATATAAGTAAATAATTCTAAAGTATCATGATTTTGTGGGAAAAATATTATTCATAAAATAAACAGGTTTTAGATCTTGAACTGCATAGAAGTTTTAAAATTATGAATTAGAATATTCATAAATTTAAGAAGATTATTATTGAAAAAGAAAAAAAATTGTAAAACATGATTTAATATCTTATTTTTCTGCATTTAAATTTATTAAATATCAGTATTTGTATCTCCATTATTCTATTCTTTATATGATCTTTGTCATATACCTTTACGTTTAAACATTGCTTAATATGAAAACTAAAAAGTTATGCAAACTTAATCTACATCTACCAATTTACATCTTAATTTATTTGTAACATGTTTATGTAAAATTCTTAGTTCTGAGATATATATGTTTATTTTCCGCATATTTGTTTAACCATAGTTAGACATATTTTCTCATGCCAAGTTATAGGGTTGGGCGTTCGGGTACCGGTTCGGGTTCGGATCGGGTAATTCGGATCTCGGATCTTTTGGTTTTAGAAAAATGGTACCGTTCGGATTATTTCTAAACCTCGGTTCGGATTCGGATTGGTACCTGTCGGATCCGGGTAATTTCGGGTTTATCCGAAATTCAACCGGTTCCATTTCGGATTTGGTTCGGTTCCTTAGAATCTGTATCCAACTATACCAAATTATAATCTAAATGACCCGAATTAATCTATCTAAACCGAGAACCTATGTAAACAAAAACGAAAATACAAAAACTAACACAGAATTCGACAATTTATACAGCTAACTACACATCTAAAAGAACCAACTACAAATGTAAGATAGCAAAATGCAAACTACAAAAGAGAAGAACCAACACATTAAGAGCAAACTAAAGAGAGAAGAGAAAGTGAGAAACATATAAATAAATCCAAACGAACATTCCATTATAGAATTGAAAACACAATCCAACATTCCAAATAAAAACTAAATCCAAATGAGTTTTAAAATTTAAAAGCAACAACAAACAAATCCAAGAAAACTAAAACTTAAAACCAACAAAAAACAAATCCAGCATTCCACACGATCACGATCGTCTTTCTCCTTCATATCTCTCTAACCCAGTCCTAAATTGAATGGAACCAAAAACCAATTACCAAACCGTAAAAAAACAGACAAGAGACTTGTATTCAAACTCAAGAGAAAACAAATTACCTTTTACCCGAGTATTCTAGACAGCCTTCTAGACGTCTAATTCAAGTTAAGCCGAGAACCAAACTCTGAAACAGATTTAAAGACAATGTTACTCTATCAAGTGAAAACAAAAAATATAACTGAAAATAAACAAGTAAAGTATTGGAAATTACCTTGCTCAAGCTTGTCATGTAGTTCGAAATCAGCAAGCATTTGGGCATTTGTGACAACACGTTTCTCACTTAGTTTAATATCAGATTTCATCCACTGCTCGGTACACATTAAAACCTCAATCATGTAGTGTGTTAAACAACTTCTATACGGGTCAATGAGCCGACCACTTGTGCTGAAAGCACTTTCAGAGGCAACAGAGGAAACTTGCATTGCAAGTACATCCCTAGCCATTTCAGCAAGAATTGGATACTTAGGACCATTAAGCCTCCACCAAGACAGAATATCATACTCAGTTCCAATCATAGTTTTTGGACTTTCTACCTTGTCTTTTAGGTAGATATCTAACTCGTCCCTTGCATCAATAATTCCTATCTCAGAAACTAGCTCACTATAAGCACAATCCATCCTTTCATACCCAAGATCATCATCAACCAAATCCATTCCTTCATTGTTATCACCCGAACCATGATCCTGGCTATTAGAGGAAGATGCCTGAGTAGACTGTGATGATTGACCATTTGGTACTTGGCCATATCGAGTGTTATACTCGTTAAACATAGCACTCAGGACATTGTACACTGATTGATACATCTCTTTAGCATCATCCGTGTCTCTACCATATAGTTTCTCAAAGCACATCTTAGCAAATTGCATTTTCTTACTTGGATCAAACACAGTAGCAACAATCAGCATCCTATTAATGTTCTTCATACCATCCCAATACTTATCAAACTTAGCAAGCATGTCATTTGCCTTAGACTTCAACTCGCTATCTAAACCAATGCTCAACCTAACGAGATTCATTTGTATAGTGACTATTTCACCATAACACTTATGGGAGCAAACATATGTAGAAGCCGAGACAACCAGTGTTGAGTTGTAGAAAATGATTAGGAACTTGACTAACCTCTCCACAGTATTCCAATCGTTTGAAGAAGGTGGTCCAGTCCTTGATTTCCCATTCTCGACTTCATTGAAGTAGTCATTGTACAGCTTGTCTTCAGCTTCCATTTTATCAAATGCCACTTTGAATTTAAGAGCTCGTTGCAGCATCAGGTAGGTTGAGTTCCATCGTGTCTTGATGTCCAAAGGCAAGATCCCTCGAGTCATCTTCCCTGACTCCACTCTGAGTTCAAACGATTTCTGTCTTGGCGTTGATGACCTCACGTACTGCACAGCATTGCGAATGGATGCCACGTTCTCACCTGTTTCATGAATGAGTGCTTCATTTAAGTAAATACTTTAAATAACAATTGATAGATTAGTGACTTATTTTTAGAATGGTAAAATAAATAATGTAGTTTGTTAGATCAAATATGCTTTCTTGACTACCATTGTAGAGATGGTAATATTTTAAAGCACATCATAAACAAATGGGTTATAAACTAAAGTTTAGTTCTCATTGGCCTAATCATACTTAAATAGAAAATGGGCATATATAAGCTTCTCGACTTCCATCGTAGAGCACATCAGAAAAGCTAATGCTAGAAACTTTAATTTAGTTCACATTGGCCTAATCAGACTTAAAATGAGAATGGGTTCTAGCCTAATCAAACAAAAATATTGAATGGGTTTTGGCTTGAAAAAAAGCATGTTAGCTCAGTTTTTTCACTGTTACATCAGTAAAAATATATTAGTAAACCGTGACACCATATATAACGATATTGATACCTATTGTCTAAATTAAACCATCTAACTAAACCAACTAAAGTATGCATATGTACAGTCAAATTTTGATACAATCTATACACGTTGACCATCCTGTCTCCATCAAGTCACATGAAAGACCATGAGAAGTATCTTATTTCTCACAAAACCACACATATCAACCAAAAGAGATCGTACGCTTGAATAAATGTGATGAACAAATCCTCTCCTTAGCCAATGAGAACATGGGTGCCGAGAGCATTCCTTTTCTCTTGGATTCTATAACGAGAAAAAAGAGCATGTTAGTCTTTAACGTATAGACAACAATTTTTGTATTTCTTCTTATCGTTGTCTCCAACTCCCTTGGATGCTACACAACTTTCCACTAATATGAAGGTAGTTTTTCCTCAGTTATTCCCATTTCTTTAACTTATCATATTTTCCAAAAAAATACATGCCCTTAGATATTGATTAACATATGACTATTGTAAACACAAAAAATAGATAACCTTACACATCCAAGCCTTATACATTTTACCTTCATATGACAATGAAAACAACAAAAGCTTGAAACAATATACATATTTTCTGTGTATCTTTGATAATATAGAAGGACAAATAATGGAGTATACAAAAGAACTGAACAATTTACCTGCAAACCATATCCTGTGTTTGGCCACGCAATTCGTAAATCGCTGTTAAAATTGTATAGAAGAAAATCATATATTTCCTCACTACAAATCTCCACAATGTCTCAACTCTCAAGGAACACAGATAAAAGAAAACATGGAAGCTTAACTGTGACTAAAATCACATGATTCAAGTGTAACATAATTCTTAAGAAAGCTAAAAAAAATAACATAGAGAGCAGGAAGTGTCTTTAGCAAGAGCGTTAGCCTTAACTATTACATAGCAAGCAAAGAATTAATATCATAATCCAGATAAATGAATAGCAAAAGCTTAAGTGATAATTAATTCAAGGTGCAGAAATCTACATTGTGATAGATAAATCAAAGAAGCTAACAATTACTAGAATTACAAAAATGTTTAGGCAATAAGATAATATTAATCATACCTCGTCTTTTAGGGAACAAGTATCTTAATGAAGTAGAAAAACTTGAAAAAGTAGGAAGGTAAGTAAGATTTGATGGGAATAATCAACCAAATTCTAAAATTAATCAAAAGAACACATTAAGAGAATAAACAGCTTTCTACAAAAATAATTTCAGTAGAAACATTTGAAAGATGTTAGCCATAGTGATAATTATCACTTACCAAGACTGAGACACATATAACATTCATAAAAGTGTTAATAAAAAACAGTAGAAGTTTCCATTCGTAGCATTTGAAAACCGTACTATTCTGAAGATGGTGTGAGATCTGCTAAAGTGAACGTTGATGTTAGCTTCGCAAAAGTGTCTATTAGCTGTTAATTAAAAAAGAGCATGTCAACTCACATTACACATAATCAGAATGCAAAGGAAAAAACTTTCAAGTTTAGCTTTGATTTGAAATCCTTCTCCACAATTTAAAATCTTTATAATATGTTGTTACTAACAATATTTTCCGTAAAGCCAGCAACAAATACTCCACAATGTACATCAAAAGAAACAAATAGGTTAAATCACTCTAAAAAAATTTAACAGATGAATTATCACTTGTGAAGATGTTCCATTAGAGCCATGTAAATCTCCATGTACGAAACTCAGATTAGAAATTGACGATCCAATATGTAAACACGAAGAACATGAAATAAACAATTAAAAAGTTTTACTCTTTTTTCATGTGCATCCTCACACTTTAATATATGGTAATTAAGTTAGGTTAAGGAATATGCTCTCATGATTCATAGAAATATCTGAACCTGAAAGAAAAATCAAGATGACTTGAAAGATGAACATAATAAATCAGATCAAAACACTGATGACTTATTAAAATCAAAGCAAACTGGTGATTAGTTTGAGATTTAACCTGAAAATCGTCATGACCATCGGCCGTAAATACCATAAAAATGAGCACTCGAGTGAGGATTGAATCCGTTAGCAAGTCAAGCACAATCAAGCAACATATTTGACGAATTCTGAAGGAATATCGGAATCGTTGAGACAGAATTTTCCATGTCTAACTCCAGTCTTCTTCCACATATCTAAGGCCCACTCTTGAACTCGAGGATACTTCTACTCTTTGTCTCATTTCTCGATCTTCTTTCTAAAAGTCATGAGCTTGATTCGTTTGACATAACATTGTTGGATATAATAAAATTTGATTTTATGATGAGAAATCTGAAACGAAACTGATGGAGGGAGGCTAAGCCAGTGAGAAACAGAGTTTGGGAGGAGACGAAGAGAAACATTGAATTAAGTAAAATATTACATTATTATAAAATGAGAAGAGATATACTTCAAAAACGCTTTAGATTCCTTCTCTCGTAAGGGAGACACAAATGACGTTTTGTTTGTAAAACAAATTGAAATGACAGTTAGGCCTGATCAATCAAAACCCAATATATTTTACCAAACGTCCAAAAAGACTCTGTATAACTTTTGATCTTCTATGTGGTAAATCCGAGAATCAGGTTTTTGGTATCTTACGTAGCTAGGCTCTGGTGCCTCAGATAATTCATTTTATTAGTATATAAAAGATAATTTCATAGAAAGACACTTTTGGCCAACTTACATATCATAAAAGAGCACTTATAAACAAGAGGACACTTTAACCTTCTTTTTCCACTAAATACCATATGGAAAATCAATTCTACCCATTGCTTATACTAACTATAGTTTATTAGTTGAGGCTAGTGGTCAAGTAACTCAACTTACTTTTGTCTCTCTTTTATTTCTCTTCTTTTCTCCATTTTTTTTCTTTCATAGAAGTTCTATTTTTAACTTTTTGAATTTACAAAGTTTCATACAAATTTCTCTTTTTTACATTTTCTTATGATGTTTTAGTCCTCTCTTTCTCTGTTTCTAGTTAAAATTTCTTCAAACGGATTCTTAATTTATGCAAACAAGTTCTTGTTCTTGTGAGTCCAATGTTTTATTCTTTTGATTTTGCAGATCTGTGTTGTAAATCTGGATTTTGATGTTCCAGGTTCATCTAAGTTTTGGAGTTTCAGATCCATCTGAAAACGAAGAAAGTTTTCTATTTGCTGACCAGATCTATTTGCAGACGAAGATGATATGAAGAAGATTGCATGAAGAAGATGACATGAAGAAGATGATATAAGTGTAGATGTACAAAGACACAAAGTTAAAATGCGTGTATGTACACTAACATAGAAGAAGATGATATAAGTGTGTATGTACATAAACGTGAAGGTAGTACGGATTTCCGCATACATAATGATATGTGATTATTCGAGCTGGTGGACAGACATGCGTAATGTTGAAAAATGTGGATGTACGTAAGATTTATGTTATGTATGTACATCAAGATATAAGTGATAGGGATACGAAAAATGTGAGAGTAGTGTGGATGTCCATAGATATAAATTTATGAAAAGTTAAATTTAGTAACATACAAAACCTAGACAAATACATGTACATGTACGTCCACACATTCCTATGTACATCAACAATCTGGCAGATGAGCGTAACCATAACTAGGACTTATTAAGAACAACATACATACTTCAATTAATCAGGTACATGTATAAGGGTTTATAAATCATATATAAGGTATAAAAATTATTTATAAGGGTTTATAAAAATTTTATAAGGGAATAAATATTTTGTAGTAGTAAATGAGATTTATAATTCATTTATAAAGTGTAAAAAAACATTTATAAGGACTTATAATATCAGTTTTAAGGAGTTTATAAACAAATGTTTTTAAACCTTTACAAGGATTTATAAAAAATTTATAAAAAGGTTATAAAATCATTGTAAAGGTTTCTAAAATTATTTATAAATTTTTATAAATATTTTATGTAAACCTATTTTTAAGTTTTTATAAAATTATTTATGTCTTAAAATCATTTATAAGTCTTTGTAAATTTTTATAAATTAAGGGTTATAACATTACTGATAAGGATTTATAGTTATATTTATGAAGGTTTTTGAATCAGTGTATATCGTGTTGGTGATAGTTTAAATCATTCATACATATGCCTCTCAGGTTTGTTGTTCCTTGACCTCTATCTTTTAGAGAAAATAAAACTAAAAGAGCTGAACTTGACGAGCATTCAGTATGTGAAAACAATGGGACACATGCAGTGCCGATCTTAACATTATGAAGACTAACAAGACTGAAAGTCATTACTGTAAGGGTTGAACCTGCGTTATGACACTCAAAATAATAATATATATATATATCATTACACCAAACAAACTCTTAAAAAAATGGGGTCTGAATATTGTTTATATTATGGGCTGGAAGCTAATGCTTCTGCAGCTTCCCCCAAAGGTCGGGTCTGGACACATGCAAAGACAAAGTCTTCCAAGAGAGCATCATCCCAAAACCAGTATTTGTTTATCCTCTTGATTTTTATGTTTGCAGAGACGAAAACGAGCAATAAATTATACTGCAACCTAAAATTACCTGGTATTTTATCTATATCATGTTCATGTTTCATATTATCAAAGCACTTATACATCTACATTATCACCAAATCACGACCATTTACACAGTCTTCTATCGCGACCATTACGTTGTCTATATTGTCATATGCTATCGCATACATTCAACAAAGATGTACTGAATTCCCTTATTATTAAATCACACACTCAAAAAAATTGCATCAAATGAATTTTTAAAAGGAAAATTACAAAAATGTATAAATGAAGATTAGAGAAGAGGAAGAACATGAACGTTGGAAAACGTTGTTAAAGAAACAAGTGTTCATTATTTTCACCTATTACCAAAAACCGTTGCACACTCATTTACTTATCATTTATAAACCCCCTACATTTTTTAAACACTTACCTGCGATTTCCAACCCACTGCATTACTACTAAAATGTGGTTGGGCAGATTCACTTTCTTCAAGGATCAAATCTGAAGGACCATACGTCTACACAGCGTCTTGTCGTCCGGTTCCTCTATTAACCGTAAGATTCATTCCTTGTTTTACAGTCCCCTGTATAACTTTTTACGCCCAAATCAAAGTTTAACCTCAAATAACCAAAACTGCAGCGATGTGGCAATTTTCTGTGCACACATGTGCGCTGAAAATCAGCTACACTCGGTCGTGATTGTCACAACCGTGAATCCCAAAGAGTAAAACTCTTTGTAGGTAATTGACATATTATATTTTCTATCCCTTCTTTTATACAAACAATTCACTATCTAAAATATTTCAACCCACATGCAACTTATACCTAAATTCAACGCCAGAGGTTCTACTTTGACAGTTGCACCAAGGCGATTAAAAATTTAAACACTGGTAACCTCCATCTCCCTCAGAAATAGGTTTCATACTAGCTAATACAACACTATAAAAATATGTTACAACAATTGCTAACAAGACACTTTAACAATTTCATGTATTCACATCACTCACCAAGAATCCAACTTCTAAAACTCAGGTACCAGAGGCTGCAGCTACCCCACAATGAACCTACGCTAGAGATTAAACGTGAAGACCAAACAAAAGGGGGCCACTAGATGCCCAAACACCCCTCACTCAAATGAATGCACCAATGGGAAGAAACCAAGCCCAAACAAAAGATCACGACATGGGTGAAAACTCACGTGGCACAACTCGGAAGAGAAACATGGACTAATAAAAGTCAGGCCTCACAAGATTCGTCTACAAACATACGTTATTTCCAATTTCCCGTTATGATACATTGAAGAGCTACACTATACTAAATTTCTTTTAATAAGGTTCTTAATGGTACATTAAAAACTCCGGTGCTACATTATGTGAATGCTTCGACTATAGATTACTTCGTTGATTGACATCATCTTACGAAAATGTTACACTTCCACTTTAATCATGATTTCATTTCTAATTTGCGTCTGTAGTTCATACCACTTAGTAAATGCAACAGAGAACGTCCAGATTGGGAGCCATAAATTACAAAGGAGAAACAAAGAAGATTCTCCAACTGAAAAAAAGCCAGTAGAAGTTCGAGCCAAATACTTGGGCGGTGTCGGGGTTGCTAGACAGGCATAAGCAATAACGTACTAATTGAGGGAGAACATAATGAAATGATCAAATTTAAGAGTGAAAAGTAATGAGATAAACCGGTGAACAATACACCGCTGTTTCCTCTAATGTATAACAAAGAGACGTTTTTGGTTGTTATTTTTCTTTACTTCTAAAATGCAATAGAACCTGCTTCCAAATGCTTTCAACTGATAAGCATCAATGTAAAAATTTTAGGTGTATGAGATAAACTACAAGAATTAGCATATGACCTAAAAATCCTCATTGGATTAATATTTTTAAAATTTTAAAAAATTTAAAAACTATCATATGTATATATTTTTTATAAATTAAAAACTATCCTATGTATATATTTTTATAATTTAAAAACTATCATATGTATATATTTTTATAATTTAAAAACTATCCTATGTATATATTTTTATAATTTAAAAACTATCCTATGTATATATTTTTATGAATATCTATATTTTTATAATTGGTTTAACATTTACAAACTTTTATATTGTTATCTATAAACATTACTTTAAATCTTAAATAGGATTTTAAAAGAGAAAAAAATCTTTTTAAATTTATGCTTTCATTTACATTTTAATAAACAATTATCAATAATTATACGAATCCAGCCCGGCGCATGCGCCGGGGGCAAGCAATTTTTATAGTATATATAAAGTAGAAGTGGAGTCTTCTTATTGAGACATCTCACCAAATTTATCTCTCAAAGTTTGACAACTCAGCATATTCACCCATCATACAACCCATTTAGTGACCCCGTTTGTCAATCTTATTTTTTTTAATATATAATTTATCTATTACAGTTTTAATTAAACATAAACAATCTCAACATCCTTTTATTATTTAATTTTAAGAATTTAAATATATGTCAAATTTTTTTTACAAGAATACGAAAGGCTTTCTCAAAAAGAATATGAAAGGTTTTTTTATATTTTTTATTATAGAACTAAAACAAACATAATTTATTAAAAAACTAATAGATTTACTAATTATTAATTATGATAACTAATATATATATTATTTAAAGTATATTTTATTTAATATATATTCATTCAATAAATTTATCTTAATAGTTAAATTTAGATATATGTAAGAAACAAATTCTAAAAGAAATATCAAAGAGCTTATTTCTATCTTATATTTATATTTCTAAAACAAACATAATTTTAATAAAAAGAAGTTTCTCTCTAAAAGGAATATGAAATGTTTTTTCTTATATTTTATATTATAAAACTAAAACAAACATACTTTATCAAAAAGCTGATAGATTTCCTATTGTTAAATTATACTAATGGGAGATTTACATAAATACACATTATACCATACACTTATTCACTTTAGCACTTTAGGGAATTCGATTTTCAGTTTTACACATTTTTAATTGGTTAAAGTCCAAATTACCCTCATATTTGATTCACTCCATATCACGACTTTCTCTTCTCATCTTCTTCCGGTTGTTTTTCGTCGGAAAATCTCGTCTTCTCCGGTTCTTCTGTGGCCGTCTGATCAGATTCGCCATCACCGTCTAAACTGATTCGTCGTCACTGTCTCAACTGATTCTTCGTCATTATCAATGATTCGAATGAATCTCATCCTTATCAATGATATATGGAATATAATTTTGTTAGATTTTTCCATTGTATCAATGATTCTGAACTCGCCGGATTATTTGAGTTCGATTGAATGAATTATAATCGTCCAAATCGTGTTATTTTGGTAATCTATTTTCGATTTCTAAGATCTGGTCTGAGGATTTATTACCCAGATTTTATAAAGTCTTATAAAATTTTATCAAAATCCCTAAACATCTTTATATAAACTGACTATTTTAAGATAAATCCAAGAGGTTCTTGTTTGATGTTATCTGATTCTTGGAATTACAATTTTAATCACATATTTTGTGTTTTTTTATGTTCTAGTCCTCTTCATCACAGAACTATGAAGCCTAAGACTCTTATAGGTTTTAGAGGTTCATACTCAGATTTTATAAACTCTTATAAAATCGCAAAAAACCTTGAAAATAATACAATGGGAATTTAATATAGGAATGAGAAAAAGTAAAAATAAAAACAGAAAAATGGAAAAGAAAAATAAAAATTATTACATAAAATACTAAAAAATCAACAAAAGCATGCAAAATAGGAGAATAACAATTAAAACTATGTTAACTAAATACAAGAATAAGAATTAAAAAATCAAGCTTTTTCATATATTATATAACATATTTAATATTTATGAACGAAATAAACAATTGACAATATTTCATAAAATTTTTAAAAAACACAGTTAAATGAAAATGAACTAATTTAAATTAAAGTATATTATTATGTTAAATTTTAAAAAATTTCCATATGAAAATGTGGAGATATATAAGGAAAAAATATGAAACAAATACAAAATGAGATGGAAATAGGAAATGAATAAGAATTATGCACAACACTATCAAAATGACCAAAATATAACAATAACTTACAACAACATATTAAAATACTATCAAAATAAGGAAAACGAAATTATATTCCCCGCTTTAGTATATATTTGTTATGTATAATAGATGTCCATGTATATGGCTTATTATATTAGCCCATTAGGTTTTAATCATTGTAACAGTACCACATATATTTATTATATAAAGGAACACTCTCTATTGAATTAAGACACAAGTTCATCTCTTCTTCTCTTTTCATATTCTTTTCACAACACATTATCAGTACGAAACTTTAATTTTTTCTCTATGCTAAATGGTAGTTTTTTTTACTATCTATTTTATTTTTTTTATCCATCTTCAAACCATGTTTATTATCAATTCGTGGTTTGTAAGAATGGATGATTCATGTTATTATTTTATATATATTATTATCGTATAAACTTGATGTTTACAATTGAAAATCTCTTGAACAGACATTTATTTTTATATTCTCTTGAAGAGAACTATATTAAATCTTCCTGAAGAGATTTTCTTTTATTATTTTTAATGATATTCTCTTGCAGAAAAACCTATTATAATTTCTTTAAGAAAAATTTATCATATTTTCTTGAAGAAAATTTTATTCTATTGCTCATTTCTTTATTATATTTCTGCAAATTTTATTTTTCTGATTTATATTATATTATATGCAATTCAATTATTAGATATTAATCAATTTAAACTGTTGACGTCGTGAGAAACTAAACGATGATTTCGGAAACAAAAGGAAACTTGAATAACAGAAAAACACACAAACCAATCAGGTATCGTTTATCCAAATCTCCTGATAACACTTCGGGAAAACTCTTAATGTACTTTTCAGGAATGTCCACGAAAAAATCCAGACACGGCTTAACAGAAGTAGTGGCATAGAAAACCAGTTTATAATGTGATATACTCGTACGATAATCACTATAATAATTAACAACTTTGAAAGTATTCACGAACACAGATTTCCCTTCGACCACGTAATCCTTAAAAGCCGGAACATCATCTTTATCGATAGTAGCATGTATTCTGTCGCCCTTAAAAAACAAAAAAGGAAATACCGTTTTCTTTAGATACCAATAAGAGGAACACAAACACCGTAAGAAAACACTGCATATCCAGCACACAACATATATACTTTTTCATCGACCAAAACCATG
The DNA here is from genome assembly GCA_000411075.1 of Sisymbrium irio. Classification (NCBI taxonomy): domain Eukaryota; kingdom Viridiplantae; phylum Streptophyta; class Magnoliopsida; order Brassicales; family Brassicaceae; genus Sisymbrium; species Sisymbrium irio. The sequence goes on along the minus strand of KE153663.1, from coordinate 33,828 downwards.
TCAAGTGCACTTCCTCTCTTCCCCTTGAATCCATCCCAAGTTCTGATAATATGGACATTTTTCTTAAAACTATCTGAAACAGGAGAGAGATCGCTGATGAGCACCGAGGACGGTTTTAAGTAAATTTATATAAAATTAAAATCAGACATCGAATAAGAGATATTTCCAAATCTATTTAGATACATATGAACAAAAATTTAAAAAGCAAGTGTATATATAAATAAATCAAAATATGTAAATTGTACAATTATATTAACAACTTAAAACCATCAAAAGGTAGTTAGATAAAGTCGTATATACGCCACTGGAAATAACTTTAGGGTTTCGACCACCCTAGCTGTTTTAAAATATAATAAAGCAAGCGTAATGACAAACAAAGCAAATTATGTAAATTATACAATTATATCAATATATCAAAACTGCATAAAGGAATGTAGATAAAATTGAATATACGTTCATCCCAAAAAATTTAGGGTTTCCACAGTTCAGATAGTAGAAATACATTCCAGAATATAATTATATGAATTGGTAGATAACTTTGAATTTCCTGTGTACTCATTATTTATCACATCAAAAAAAATATTTAAATTTATAGTCATAAAAAATATACACATTAATACATCCACAACTATAGACTCACCGAAATTATTTAAACGCATGTATCGTCGCAGAATCTTAACGACTGTAGATTCACCGCAAAACAACGGTCCGTATCCTAGCGTGCAACACAGTGGTGGATGGTCACAGTACCAATACACGATACCGTCACCCTAAAATATCTTAAAACCATATAAAATAAGACAATGTTGAGTCTACCCAGTATCCTTGTTTTTTTTTCAAAATAAAAAAGAATACACCGTCAAAGCAACAAAATAAACGAAGACATAGAACGATCTTGAACCAATTTTATTACAAACATCTAGAAGACATAAATCAGTAATGGAACTCATTCCATTATACCAAACCCTAAAATCTCCATCCGATATTGCAACCAGCGTGAAAAATATAGCAACATCTCTCTTACAAAAACACCAATCACACATTTGGTATACATCCTTTGCCCGGTCATTGCGCCAGTACATCCACCCATTGCAAGGAGTATATGTGCATAAATAAATCGAGGAAAATTCAGAAAATACGCATTCATCTTATTTTTTTTGAAAAGGAGACTGATTCGTTAACCATCCACCACGTAAAATTTTACTAATGGAATAAATAATTGCAGGATACAAACGTAATGGAATTAAGATCAATATATAGCAGGTCAAAAGTTGCTCAACTGAGAAGAATCCGAATAAACGCATTTATTCATAGTCCAAAGGTGAATAAATGGTTAAAAAGAAGTCATTAGGTCATCAATACAAACTACACCATGTCCTAGGAAAATTATAATAATATAGATTACAACGAAATAATATCCAGCTGTAAACCCAGAAAAAGAGCAAATATGTGAACCAAACACAATCTCAACATCCAATATGTATGACTACACATCATAGAGATAAAACGGAGCGATGAAATCAATAAGAAAGTGAAAAAATTAAATACATAAGAGTTTGTGTCCCATGTCAAATCAATCACCAGTTACTTGTATCTGGCGACGCGACTACAAAAAAAAATTTATAAAATACCACAAGGCCAACCATCCAGAAGCAACTATCGCACAACCGACAATCTTCGTTACCATAGCTATACCAAAGATTCCATGATCTATAATGACTGCAGCTGCAACCATAAACTAATGAGAGGACATAATCAACAAACTTGATTATTTTGTTCTATAGAACATGCACCATACATAGCCATTCCCATCCCCTAAGCATAATAGCAGAACTGATATCCTGAACAACATCCCTTGTCAATCCCAAGTCAGTAACATCACAATTCAAGAACGACTTACAAAGCATAGCATAAGTATATGTGGCAATCAGGCAACCACCATCCGAAGCCAACTTGATGTTACGAAGGCCTTCATCATGTTTACCATTCAGAAAATAGTCCTGATTAACTGCACAATAGTTACCTGACTTGTAGCATTTTTCCATTAACACCGCTCCATTTATCCACTGATCCCGCGACAATGAAAACAGATCGACCGATGCATAAACAGCATCTAGCTCTGTAACACATTTGAGATCCCTGCAGCTACGACGCAACACAATTAAATCTCTGATTGGATTTTTACAAATTCATATGATAATTAACTCTTGTAACTCCAGTGGCAAAGAAAGGAATCTCGATCCTGCCATATTTCGAATGAGATATGAATTACGACCATAGACAAACGATATATATATATACAGCACGACAATTACACTTTTTTATTAGTTTTTGTTATATATACAATATATATATCCACTCCAGTAATATTGATTTACCTTTTTTTATGATTTATCGTATCCATTTATGAATTTTTATGATTTATCGTATCCATTTATGGAAAATATACAATTAGTTACTGGCAATAACAATACGATGAAGATATAATTATGAGATACTAACATCTAACTATTTACCTTTGTCTAAACGGACACGGATAGCATCTATATATCATATATATACACTTTTTTTACATCCAA
>KE153663.1:20058-31086 GCA_000411075.1 Sisymbrium irio | reverse complement strand
AGATATATATATATATATATATATATATATATATATTGTATGTGTATACACCTTTTCACACCAAAATATAGTAAACAACGATTTGGCATATTTCCTTATATCTACATCATACCAGACGAACGCTAATATAATAAATGAAATATGCAGTATTATAAATCTAAACATCAGATATATAATATTCCAACGTACCAAGAGGCACAATTAGACAAACACAATAGCAATAATAAACAACCCCGTAAAACAAAAATTCTTTTCGCATAGTAGCAGCCTCTGGAATAGATGGTTCCAACACAACATGTGTGCAATCATAAGCAGTCGTGACAACCCGAAAATTTTGGAGTACGACTCAGTCACCTTCTTCGACCATAGATGCAAAACTATGATCATATCCACCGGTATATGTATACATGATCTTGTTCCCCTACAAACAGAATAGCATAATCACAAAATAATCTAACATTTTGAATATGTCATAATACACACGATGTTGAAACTATTAAATTATCTAGGCGTACAGAATACCATGTTATCGCAAAGGACCAGAACTGTAGATTCACCAAAATTATCTGAATGGGTGTACCGTCGCAGAATCTTTTCGCAAACTCCAAAATCGTTCACGCCAAAACACAGATCAGAAACACCAACCAAAAAAATTAGATTTTAGAATAGGAGACATTAGAGACATATCGAAACCAAATGCAGAACACAAAATAACAATGTTAGTTTTTTAAAACAACGCACATAATAAACCAATATAGCGGTACCATACCAATCAATCTACTGCAAAAAACGAATGTTATCTCAAAAAAAAAAATCTAAAGATCATCTATACAACATACGTGGAAAAACACCAACAAATAAGGAAGTACGAAACAAAGGTACGCTCTCCCATATACTACTATTACACCATGTTATCGATGATACAATAAATAGGATCAGAGTACAACAAAAAAAAAACGTGAAGAATAACCATGCAAAACACAAAACATACCCTAAAAAGAAAAACAACTCTACTGAACCCTAAGCTCAAAGCATACCCTAACAAATGAAACACAAAGACGTGTTATTTATATGCTTGCTAAAAAAGAAGTGTTGTTTATATGCTAAAAAAATAGAACCTACCCGAAATTATCTTTATTTTAAAACGATAAACATTGCAAATTTTCTATATCGATCCAAAAGATTTGAACATTTTCCATTTTTATTACAAAGGATAACCAAAAAGAATATACCCTATAATTCCATAAATTATAAATATCACATATTCTAAGAATTTTAATGTCTATTACACAAGATAATAAAATAGAATATAATAGAATATATTATATTATCTTCTAAATTTATCATCGCCCAGATGATCCAATATCGAGAGTTTACATAACAACACATAAAAAAGATCTCATATATTTTTCATTTAGGATTATCGAGAGTACAACAAAATTGTATTATTTTTAATAAAGATACCACGATGTTCTGTCAAAACTAAAGTCAATTTTGTATATCTTAATTCACAAATACTTAAATCAGATTATATGATCGTCGCCATAACGGAATCGAAATTTAGTTCAAATTGTACATAACTTCAGACAAATCATAGCATATCATAATCAACTCAACTCAACCGAAAACTACTCACACGAATTATCGCCTTGTTTTTAATACACTACCACAAAATAATATCTCTTTGAAATTATGTTATATTTATCGCCTTATAAATTATCATATTACAGAACGGTGCAACTAAGAAAAAATCCATCGGAAAATAAGCAATGATAAACTCCCGGCCATTACGGAAGTCAAAATTGTTTTCACCAAGCTACCAGTCTGGGCGCTTCATGCGGGCAGTATCCGTTCTTTTTTTCTTATGGGAGAGTGCTCACAAAAAACTTTTATATAAAATCAATATACACAGAATAGATTATCACATAATGTTTACGACCATACCAACCATGCAACCATCTCATTCATGACGGTATTAAAGTATAAATAAATTATCTCGACACGAAGTCATCGACCTCCGGAAATGTTGGATTCAATAAAACTCGAGTATGGTGAGTAGATAAGATAGTCACATTCCCTTCACAGAACAATAAACAATTATTAAATTTCTCATTCTACACTATAGAGCTAATGAAACTCAAATAGAGAAAAGATGGTATACGTTAAATACCTGCAAAATAATCTATTATCGCCATCCTCAAAACACAAATGATGAATTCAATACGACACACTTTGCATGAAACATAAAAATCATCAGCCATTGAACCTAATAACTCACACTGCAACTGCACACACTGGACATGTAGAAGGCACAGACTAAACAAACAATTTTTCTAACGAATAAAGGATGCACTAAAATAGACTATATACAAAGCCATCAAATAAGTACAATACCTAGCATCCACCAACGAAAACTGTATTTTCCTATGATTATTGTTCTTAAGCAGTACTTTATCTTGATTATCTCGCAAAAGCCCTGACTTTCTAACTATAAACATATCGTTTGTATCCACCGAACACCTCGTCAATTCTTCAAATCCATCAACACTGACAACCTTTCCAATCAAATCTAGAAAACAAACAATAACAAAAATTCAGTAAACACGACACAGAAATAAATAAATAGAGAGATGAGTAGACACAAACCTACTACATAGTCATCACAATGAATACGTTAGAGAATGTCCCTAAAATCAATAAACCGAAAAATCTCCTTTCGCATTTCCAATGACTCCAATTAATAACAGTATGAGAGAAGATAATCAGCTTATAAAGATAGTTAGTAGTCTTACAACACTCCAACTGATCAACCACGACGAACTCACTGATAGTAACCTAAGTATCTTTGATCAATCCCGTATTAAAAATCGCACACATTGCATCTATAACAGAAACATGAATATGAGTACCCTGTTAAGAATTTAAACAGTTAGATCCAAGTAATACGATATATGTCGCTAATAAAAACTAGACTTACAAATAAAGGAACCTGATCAGTGATCACCTGCTCATCCGCGACTATGTATTCTAAGGAACTACAGCCGAAAGAAGTATCCTACTGCCAGACACGCGACACTTTAACAAACACACAACATCCGGCCTTAGACGGTCGCAGATGCGAAACACTAACAATACCATCCCGTTCACGATCAACACAATAATCAAGATCGTGGAAAGCATTATCTACATAATCACCTAAATCCTCATCTTCTGAACCACAATCAGTGTGATCATCATCGAAACAATAATCATCTTCTGGATTATCATTATATGTCTCCTCACCAGAGTCATCAGACAGACCGTCACCCATCATCGTCACATTCGGTATATTCCGACCCGCCAGATCTGTCAGATGAAGAATCTTTTGGATTATCATTTTCTTTCTCTTCACCAGAGTCATCAGACGGACCGTCGCCGTAATCGTCACCATCGGCATATTCAGACCCACCAGATCCATTAGAGGAAGAGTCACAACTATCACCAATTCGTCCACAATCATCCGAGGGATCACTGTCTCCAGCATCCGCAGGGTCACATTCCTACGGATTCCAGATAAACTGCCATCAACATAAGCTTCACGTAAATCAGGACCATTCTCTGAAGGCAACTCATCCTGACTCAGTCGAGTATCTGACATTCCTCCAAAAATTAAAAGATATGATGAACACAAACAGTAAAGAATTCAAAGAAATTAAATGTTAGACTCAACCGCAACAGCGAAAGACAACTCACCGTTGTTATATCGACTACTCAAAGATCCATCATGCAGCAACCAAATCCACTGTTGTAATCCCAGCGAAAAATATATCTAGTCGATTCAGATTCACCTGTTATGTAACCAATTATTAGAAACGATATAAAACAACACACAAACGACGTTCCATAACTACACCATAATAAAACCTAAAATATCGATATAACTTACTGCTCATATCAGATGCCAAAGACAAACAACTCCGCCCGAACATCGATATACAAAACTTGGAATTGGGGTTGATACTTACAAATAACAAAGTCACAAACAATGCATGACGGAGAATAAATAAGCTAAATTTGAAAATTACCTTCTATAAAGTACCTTTGTTTGCGTACAACCCACATATTCAGCAGAGGAGACCAGAAGAAGCAATTCGAAAAAACTGCATCATAGAATAGGTCAATGATCCAAAACACCATCGAATACATTATAAACAATAACGTAACCAAAACAGACATTTTCTTAATAACATCAACAAACACATAAGGAATAGTATAAGGCCCCGTCTCTAATGGAATAGACTGCATCGAAGGATGTATCAAATCGGATCGATTAAACGTTTCTTTGCTTGAACCTCTACTACGACAATATGAGGGAAACCCTACATAGACAAATTAAACAAATATGCACACTCAACATCGACACAGAAGGAATATCGTCAGTATCAACAATTAACACCACCACAAATCATATAAAAAGTATATCAGAATCACCATAAGCACAAATCATAAAAAGAAACATTGGGTTTACCCGCCTCATCGCTACTCAGTTCCCACGTAATCATGACCTTTCCTGGATATCCAAATACGTATGGCGACGAGCAGATAGACAACCGATCATGCAAATATAGAAACATACCTCGAACAACCAAAGCTGATCGGTATGAAAGTGCCGTAGAGAATAATATAATCAAACCCCTATACCTTGGCCGGCACGTTACAGATTGAAAAATTGGAAGAGACGCTATTTATACACGAATATAAAACATGCATTTTTATTTATCTAATTAGACAATAAATACGAATAATAGGAATATTTTTAGGCCAAATCATATATGAATAGAAAACATGCCTTATTAACGATAAATATGAATAATATGAATATTATTTTGCCAAATCATATGGGAATAGGAAACTTGCATTATTATTTATTTAATCAGATGATATTTATGTATAACAGAAATATTTTTCGCCCGAACAATTTCGATGTATATCGGCGAATATATACACATTCCATATCAAGATAATATCACCTATTATTCACATTTTGTTTTGATTATATCCGACTTAAGAAAAAAAAACGATTTTTAATGATGCGAAAAGACGAAAAAACCAACTTTCGCTTTGTTTTCATTAAGGGTAGATTAATAATTTTAATTCTAACTTTCGTTGTGGACATAGAAATCACAAATATAGATATGATATATTAAAGGAGAAATATTTATGGTTTTTTTTGTTGATGTGGTATTCTCACATTTTTTCTTAATTTTTTTTAGTTATTTTAATCTTTTATACATATTGGCAAAAACTTTTTTAAAAAATATTTAAAAATTAATTGGTTTCATTTTTCTTGAAAAACAAAAATAAAAAATCTACTAAATTAAATTTACTAAATCTAATATATTTTTATTAATTTGGTTAAAAAATCTATTATCAACGTAATTTTAAAAAAATAAATAATTTTTTTTTGTAAATTAAATTTTAAAGATCTAAATTTTCTTTTTAAATCTCAGAAGTTTTATAAGTATACATCAATCAATATAATTTTTATAAAATGATAAGTTAAAAAATGAAAATAAAATTGAAAAATAAAAAAAAAATTATACAAATTATAAAACTAAAAATAAAATTTAAAATTTAAAATTAAAACGCATGTATTAGAAAGGTGCCGACAATAACCACAAAAATGAATTTTCATACATAAAATTTACAAATGAGAAATTGAATGGATGCGAAAATGGACCTGGAGTTTGAATTGTAAATTAAGAGTAAGTGAAAGAGGATAAACATCTTTACAGTTAGAGATCCGAGCCAATTTCCCCGAAGTTGTCAATGAATCTTACTGTTCATCTCCTCATCTCCTCATCTCTAACAACAGATCTAATAACTAATTTCATTTAAACTATTTGTAGAAACAATTTAAAAAAAAAACGGTATGAGAAGAGAGAGAGCTAACGACAACCGTTGGCAACACAGTTCCCTAATGATTATATGAACGAAAACAAAACTATGGTACAATCCTTGTCACAGTGGATTTAAGACGATGGTGGCTTCAAGTTCCTAATTGCAGCGGCCATAATCTGAAAGATAATATCACATGTAAAAGTAAATCAAACTAAACAAAGAAAACTATTGCTATCATAAGCACTTAATATAAATAATACGTACCCGGGCAGTTCCAGGATCAAACCTTCTTTCACCAATACTTGTACTCCTGTCTTCTCTCCTTGTGGCTACACTTCTTTTATTAGATTCCACATTGTTATAGTCCACTGTCGATGTTGTGTGATCTTCCACTTTGTTTTTCCTTCCGCTACATCCTTCTTCTTCCATCTTTCTGGTACGGTCAGAACCATGAACCACGTCATCAAGGGACTCTGCAACGTCTTCAGTAACTTTGCTCTTGCTTCTTGTGTTGTAATCACTGGTTCGGGGACTTTGTCCATTCTTCGAGAATTGTGTAGCCGCTGCTCGTGCCCCGGCGATTGCAGCTGTGAGACTGGTAAGCTGTTCTGTCTCAACTGTTTTCTTCTCTTGTGTTGTAGAGGTAACAGAACCGGGTTTTAAAGAAAACATATCTTTTGGGTCTGGAAGAGGAAATTTAACCGCAAAATGTGTTTGAGCAGGTGTAAGACCTCTCGCTGCTGCTGCATGAATCTGTTTCATTTTAAAAATACAGTAACTGTTATACGACTCGAAGAACCCCTATTCCATATGTAACTCCACGATTACCTTATTTTCTAAGTTATAAACGCCTTGGTACCCGCGCATCTCAAATGGAATAATCAGTTTCTGAAGCAATGCATAGAATCAAATGTTCAATAGCTAATCCAAATAAGACTGTAAGAAGTAAAATAAAAACAAAAGATCAAGTGAATTTCACCTGTGGCTGCTCACATAGCCAACAAAAATCGGTTTGTCCTTCAAGCCTCACCTGTTACCCCGAAACAATCAAGGCTTTGCTCATTATTATACTATAGAATTATCGACAACCAGCGGTTTTGGTATTTCAAAAAAACAAAAACTCATCAAGAAAACAAAATCTGTTTTACCCCTTTAGGTAAATCCTCCCAGTTCTGAAGCTCTTCGCAGCTAACACAGCCAACAACCTCAACACATCCTATACAAACAAAAACGAATCAAATATGGTCAAAGCGAATGACGGTATCATCGAAGGCAAGTATCGTGAATTTCTTCATGCTCGTTCCTGTTCCATAGACCCTAATGATATATTAACAAATCCTAAACCTACAAATCAGAAAACTATTTAACGTATAGGTTGCTTATCAAATAAGCAAAGATCTGAACAAGAGATAAAAACAGTTAGTAATTACCAATTAGTCTTGAAACTGGGTAATGTTGGGGAAATTGAATCTCTGTTATCCCGTCAACAGCGTAAAGTTCTTGATAAAACTCTTCCATTGCTTTGATTGTAGCTTCATCAGGAACTTTACTAGCAGCATGAATCCATAGACGACCTATTAAAGGATAACACACAATCTTTATACAAAGACTCAATTTCTGGGTAAATTCTATTTCCAATTATTGAGTACAAGCTGTATTCCAGAGTATAGAAAAAATTAGGGTTTATCAGTTCTGTTACCACTAATTCTGATTCCGATGAACTCTACTGCAATTTTGAAATCAGTTATGTTACAATTAATTCTGATTCAAATTAGGGTTCGTCGACACAACTAAACATTATAAAGCTAAATCTTCGAAACATAACACAGAGTTTTTGGATATGATTGTTTTGAGATAAATTAAGGTTTTAATACCTCGAATCGGGGCAGGCCAAGACCTGCCTTCGATGCGCTTAATACCATGGACAAGAAGTGAAGCCCATGGTTGATGCATAGTCAAACACGGGTTCCTGTAATTCCCACGTCTCATCTCTATCAATTTTTGCTGCAAAATCTAATAATACGTTAAACTTTCCCTAATCGGAGGAATCTAGCTTATTATGCTGAGAACGATAAAGTAAATGTCCAGAAGTTGAATTTATGTGGAGAAAAAGCCTACACAAAAACCAAAAAAGGTGTTTGGAGGAAGTGGCACGTGACAACATGTGCGGATCTACTTTCCAATACTCTTTTTGTATATCCTCCATTTTTTTCTTTTCGTTTGTCAAACCCAATTTCACTAAGACTACATGGCTCATACAAGTGGTTTGGGGACAAATTAAAATCGATTATAAAGGAACCAAGTTGAGGCCTGCTAAGCTGAATATAACGATAACTTGTCGTGAATGTTCAACACGTCCACGACGTAGTCTTTGACGTGTCCAGACAGACAGAGGGATTCAATCCAAAGCTACGTCTGAGATCTTCTGGTTAAATTAGACTAATCGAAAATTTTCAACTAAAAATTAATTGATTAATTTTCATTATATATATTAAGATTGATTTCTTCCAACTTTTATGTAGAACTTTAGATTATATTTTAATAATTTTCCCTTCAAACTAAGGATCATATAATTCTTTTTAAGCCTCCATCAAAGATGTTATCTTAACACGATTCCACGAAATGATAATTTCTATTTCGAGTTTTTTCTATTGGACCGATAATAAATTTCTTCTTAAATCATCTATTATTCGGGTTAACAAAAAAAAAAAAAAATCTATATTCATTTTTCTAGGTCCATCAGAATTCAGATACCATGTTAAATTATTGACTAATCTTGGTTTACTAGACTAGTCTAAACTACGATTTTTTTTTAGTCAAATAGCCTAACACAAAAAATGCAAAAAACTTTGAACTCTGATATGTGAAAGTTTGGAAGGAAATACCAAAATGTAATCTGGTCAATTTCAAATTCAGGAATAATTTAAATCATTGATCACCCTTAATCAAGTTAGAAAAGAAGAAAGACGACAAACATGGAGAGAAAAACAAATTTTTAGTTTATATTTTTGTTTTCAAAAAATGTATTATTGTGAAGGAAAGATTAAAAGGGTTTGTTTGGCCGTACATACTCAAATTCCATATTAATACACCTTTTAATTTAAATTAAAAATTAACTACACCATTTTTATATCTAATTTAATACATCAATTTAATTATTTTTTTCATAAAAATAAATCAAATTTTTAACTCTATCCATTTACACCATATACTTGACGGTGAGTTAACTTCCGTTAACTTTTAATATTTTTAATCCGAAAATAGTATTATCTAAATAAGATAAACTTTCAAAAAAAAATTTTTTTTCTAATATTTTTTTAAAAAATCCAGATAATACTTAAAAGTTCTAATTTTTTTTCTAACAAAATCCACTAACAATTGGAATATTTTTCTAAATTTAAGTATAAAATTAAAATATTTTTATACTTCTATTTTTCATATAAACATTAAAGAATTTAAGATAAAAATAACAATTATTTTCTCTCTACTTTTAAAATAATTTTAATCTGAAATTTTTTATCCAAATTCTAAAAATAATAAATTTTAAAAAATAAAAATATTAATTTAAAAAATACGTATGTCTAAATTTTAATCATTATATTACTTTAATGATAAAAATTACTGTTAATCTTAAAGTTTGTATCTGATTTTTCTAAAATATATATATATTTTTAGAACTAAAAGTTGGTTGTTTTTGGTTTAATCTGAAATTTTAATTACTTCATATATAGGTTTTAAGTATATTAAAATACTATTCCATATACTAAAATAATTTAACTAAGTAACCACTGTAATATAAAGGGACCCTAATTTAAAACTTTAGTTATAACTATATAACATTCATAGGTTTGGATATAAAAAATACTATTTTATAGATCCATAATAATTTTTTAACTCAATATTTTTATTTATATCTTAAATTATTTAGTTTTTATAACAAACATAAAAATATAAAAAATATTTATAACTTTCGATTTGAATTTATAAAATCATTCCGTTTTTAGAAAAACTGGAAATTTTTATTGTTTCTGGATTTAAAAAAAAAAAATTTCTCTATTTTAATATTTTTTTATTTTTTATTAATTAAATAATATTATTTTCGAATTAAAAAGATCAGAAGTGAAGTATATGGTGTAAAATGGGCACATATGAAAAGTTGATGTATTTTTATGGAAAATTAATTAAATTCATGTATTAAATTGGATATAAGAAAAGATGGTGTATTAAATATTTAATTTAAATTAAGGTGGAATTTTTGTTTTTGATAATTTTCTGGGTCAAATTTCTCGGATATATCCCAAATTGAGCATATGGTAAAACTAACCACTAAATATAGTAAAATTATAGTCGATTTCTTATGACCAAACTATAAAACGAAATCGGAAATGACATATGTAACTTTTGAAAATTTGATGACCCTAATGTTATATGTAGACGCTTAGTAATGTTTACCTAGTAAACTTATGAAGAAGTCTACACCATAATAGTATATTAAATTTTAATTATAAAATTAAGGTAAAATAAATGTGATAAAAACTTTTTAAAAATAGAATCAAATAGATGATTTGCATCCATATCAAATTAAATTTAACTGAAAATTAATAAAGGTTGATTCGGCAAGAAATAATTGATTTTAACATTTTGAAGTGTACAAAAATATTGTTCCGTGTAGATGCCTAGTGAAGTCTACCAAGTAAACTCATATAGAAGTCTAAACTTTAATAATATCTTTAAATTTAATTATAAATTTAAGAAAAATTTATTTTCATAAATTTTTTTAAAATATAGATTGAAATATAAGGTTTTCATCCATATAAAATTAAATTTCACTAAAATTAGTAAATTTAAAACAACGTTGTTTGATTAGGCACAAAAGAAATGATTAAAGGATTTTTTGGGTAGACTAAAATCGAAGTCTACATGTTATACTTAAAGTTATTATTTTAAAATGGTAAAATTTAAACATTACCAAATTTTTAAAAATAACCATTAACTTAACCAATATTTTAACTTTATCATTATTTTAACCTAACCGTGAAGTTTGACAAACGTACTGATTCCCAAATCTTAACCTAATCGGATAAATTGACTCTTATATAATGTGAGTAAATTGATGAAAACTCTAGTTTTTATTTAACAGTAAACGCT
>KE153662.1:257823-283328 GCA_000411075.1 Sisymbrium irio | reverse complement strand
TTTTTTTTTTTTTTTTTTTTGGATTTCATAGAAATTGAAACCAAATAAAACATTTGTAACCAAATATATTCATCAATTTTGGTTTATTCTATTTGGTTACACTAAACTAATTTTGGCTTGTTCGATCTCTAAAGAAAAGCTTTGGTGAATATATATACCGAACTGTCACACCTAACTTCAAGTTCTGATATGAGAAATTGGTGCTATAATACCTGATATATGCTGATTTCTAAATGATATTGTTGACCACCATAATTGGAAACTGGTTTGGCAAGCATTCCAGGTGCGAACTTGCGGCTCACTTGAACAAATCCAGGACATAATGTATTGTAGCAACCTTTCCCCTCTGCCTGTTTCGAATCAAAAAAGTATTAAGACCCATTTAACTGCCACGTAATGAATTCCAAACTTGTAATATTTATAAGAAACTTACAGTCTTCCAGTTTATATATACGCTACTGTGATTTTTGTTAAGTTTCGGGGACACCTGGCGGACATTTTCAATTGCAATTTCATAGTTGTTTAAAGTAAATGTAATTTAATTATAAATTGGATATCGACTTACTATCCATCCAACTGCAATGAGCTCTGTGTCCTCTCTATGGCCGCCTTCGACATATATACTTGCAAGACTATATTGGTCAGGTTCGACTGGCGGATCCCATATATTAATGTTTCCCATTGCTCCAAAATTGAGTTCATAGTACTGAGCAAAGGCAGACTAATATAATCCCAAAAAAAAACAATTTTAACCACTTGTTAGGGGAGTGACAAAAAAAAAACACTTGTTTGGGACTAGGGTGATAATTAGGGGTCTCAAGTCTCAACTATGTGAACAAGAAATGATTCTTACATAATGACCAGACGGATCATCGTTCATGTCCTTTGAAGGTGGTTTGAATCCAAATGATCTTAAACGTTGGAATTGTATAAGATCTTCAAGTGTAGTTCTTTTAATAATCACTGTCCCAGGTGGACAACTTATGTCATCATCTGGTCGAAATGGAAGAGAGGACGTTGATTTTGTAGAAGTTTTGTTATCTCTTGTCCATTTAGGTATAGTTGTAGGCTTTAACTGCATATGATATCTGAATTTATTAGAGAAAAAAAAAACCAAAAAAGTCTGTAATATTTTAACTTCGATTTGTAGCGTAAACCTGAACAGAATGGTTCTTGAGCAAAGGATGATCAAAGGCTAGCTGCTTACGAATGTCGATGCAATCCAATATATAACCTTCTTTGCTCTGTAAAAATACAAGGCAAAGAAAATGATGTCTATGAAAAAAATGCCACTTTGATTGAGGTTGGTCATTGAGTTTTTTTTTTTCCTTATCTAAACTATAAAGAATTTGGTTCTAAACCATTATTATTTGTCATAAACCGGGTTTTGTAGAAAGACGACATAAATTTCAACGCTCAACAATTTCGTTCTAAATTTTGAAGAAACATCGGAAGTTCAAGATGTACAAAGGCTAAGTTTACTTGGAAACTTTTTATTGCAGGTTTATTGATATGGTTGAGTTGTTTCTCCAGCTCTTTTTTCTCTTCTTCCGATGGTATTGTACTTTGACTCTCTGTAACTGAACTGAGAGTTATTGCTGACAAAATCAGCAGGATAAGTTTAGTGGAGGACCTCATGGAAATCAAGGATCTTAAACTACTTTTACCAAAAGATGAATGAAGCATTGCAACTAATATACATTGTATATATATGTATGGTTTCATATATATACATTAATCTGAAATCATTAATTATAAAACATTAAAACAAATCAATAGAAATAAATAGAATCTGAAACCATTGAAACCCACAAAGAACCTATAAATAGTGACTGACAAATGGCCCTCTTTTTCCCTACAATAGAACCTATAATTTTGAAGCCACGTTACTAATAAACTGTAAAGCCATTTTTGTTGTATATATCGAAGCCGCTATAAAATAAATATTTTAGGACAAACCGGTTTGTGGCCTCATTCCTGAGTATGGCAGTCTTTTCTATAAATATTTTATCTTAATAATGGTTTCATATTAATGTGATATTAATACGATATATATATATGTATATAGTTTCTATTCATCTTCATTCATCTTTTGTAAACTAATAGTTTGCGATCCTTAATTTCCATGAGGTCATCCAATAAGCTTATCATGCTGATTTTTTCAACTGACAAATCTCTTTTCTTGCCTTTATGTGGATCCTAAAAAGTAAATTATGATTTTTAATAATTATTAACGACAGTTTTTTTTTGTACTCTTGTTTGCTGATTAAAGTATCTCAAAGAGAGGATTATATATATAATAATCTATCAAAGACGAAGGATGATTGGATTTTTTTTTCCAAACAGGATTAGATTTTTTTTTAAACAGCATGACTGGATTTAAATGTTTTTTTTTTTTTCAACGGATTTAAATGTTTTAAAATCTGAAATTTGTAAAAAAATTAACTCCTTATCCTCACTTTTTGAAA
This sequence comes from Sisymbrium irio, assembly GCA_000411075.1. Taxonomy (NCBI): domain Eukaryota; kingdom Viridiplantae; phylum Streptophyta; class Magnoliopsida; order Brassicales; family Brassicaceae; genus Sisymbrium; species Sisymbrium irio. The sequence continues at coordinate 280,860 of KE153662.1, read as the reverse complement.
TTATGAATTTTTGTCCTATCACACTTTTATCATTTACTGTTGAGAGTGCTACGGATCAAGTTGAATATTCATGGATTAGCTTTATTGGTTGGGTGCAGCCTACGGTGCGTTCTCAAGTAGAGGTACACGTTCATTAACGCTCATCGATGACGGTCCTAGGATCATTTAGTTATCTTAGGAACTGCATCTCACGCAACTTCATGGTTTTTTCTATCGTTGGCCATGGTCAGTACTCAGTAATATATAATCGAAACAAGCAAATCGAGTGAAGTAAAAAGATCGAAAAAAAAGAAAGTAAGTAAGCAAAAGAAACTGTTATCGCAACCAATGATTTAAAGTATTTTATTATTATGGTAATAGTATTTTAATAACCATTTTTATTATTATTTGTAAGAATGTGGATTAATAATCAAGGCTCGTAGCGACAAGATGCGAATTGAAGATACTGATGGACTCACAGAGATAATAATCATACATACGTCCTATTTCAATCCTTTGCCACATCAATTTTAGGTAATAGTGATGAAGCATTGGAAGATAAGGCATCAACATTTTCGATGATGGCTACTTCGATTGTAGGACAGTATTGACGGTCGATGTGAGGTGTATTCTGCGCTGTATAATTTGGATATGTCCACATCATTTGAGTTGTAATATATTTGATTTAGCAAATGATATAGCAGTTGCTTAATGTTATGTCCACTCATTTTCGCTGTTGTCCAGTCCATTTCATGTACCTACCTCCACTCATTGTTGCAAAACCATTTTAACCTTAGTTATGTTAAAGACGCACTAAACAAAACAAGCGCTTATCCAAATAAAAACAATCAAACGAAACTTAGTCTTACATGTTTACAAAAACAAAGTGATGATAGCTAAAACCGACTATAAGAAATTGCAAAACATTAAAATAGACTTGTGTGAGAATCTCATTAATTATCATATTGGATGGCAAGAAAAAAAAATTATATTGCAATTAACATGGTGTAGCATAAATTGAGGTATATTTAAGTTTTTTTAAAAGTTATTTAGATTAATTAAGTAGTATATATATATATATTCAGTGAATTAACTCTGTCTAGTGTCTACTTATATCTTTGAAAATAAATTATAGAAAATTATAATAAAAAAACTGCATGATTAATAACTACATATGATTTGGATATCACTCAATTATCAGATTAGCTTGCTAATGAAAAAAAAAATGTTCAAATAATTATTTGTTTTGTCTTAATGGACCCAACTATAAAAGCAGAGCCTCGACGTTTCACTTTCTTTCATATCCATAGTCGGAAAGAGAGAGAAAAGAAAGAATGGAGGGAAAAGAAGAAGACGTGAATGTGGGAGCAAACAAGTTCCCGGAGAGACAGCCGATCGGTACGGCGGCGCAGACGGAAGGAAAAGACTATAAAGAACCACCTCCGGCGCCGTTTTTCGAACCAGGCGAGCTCAAATCATGGTCTTTCTACAGAGCCGGCATAGCCGAGTTCATCGCCACTTTCCTTTTCCTCTACGTCACCGTTTTGACAGTCATGGGCGTCAAGAGAGCTCCCAACATGTGCGCCTCCGTAGGAATCCAAGGCATCGCTTGGGCTTTCGGTGGCATGATCTTTGCTCTTGTCTACTGTACTGCCGGAATCTCAGGTTATTGTTTAGTTTGTCGTTACGAAGAGTTGTGAGAAACTTGTAGGTTTTGTAGTGAGTTTGAAGCATTTGATTCTGACAATCTGACGTGTGTGGTAATCGAACAGGAGGACATATAAACCCGGCGGTGACATTCGGTCTACTCTTGGCGAGGAAGTTATCTTTAACAAGAGCTGTCTTCTACATAGTAATGCAGTGTCTTGGAGCTATCTGTGGTGCTGGTGTGGTCAAGGGTTTTCAACCAGGACCGTACCAGATGAACGGAGGAGGAGCCAACTCTGTGGCTCATGGCTACACAAAGGGTTCAGGTCTTGGAGCAGAGATTATTGGCACTTTTGTTCTGGTCTACACTGTCTTCTCAGCTACTGATGCTAAGAGAAGTGCCAGAGACTCCCATGTCCCTGTATGTTGCTGATTTCTGATTCTCCTAGAGTATAATTGACAGTCACATAGACTAAAATTGATTGGTTCATATTCTTGCATAGTACGTAACTGACGTTTTGTCTGGTCATTGAACATTCCGCAGATCTTGGCTCCGCTTCCAATTGGTTTTGCTGTCTTCTTGGTGCACTTGGCCACCATCCCGATCACTGGAACCGGTATCAACCCGGCCAGGAGTCTCGGAGCTGCCATCATCTACAACAAGGATCATGCTTGGGATGACCACGTAAGTTCCTTTGTAATCACATCAACGGTTGCGCTAAGTGTGATAATCATCGAGTTTTTTGTGACCTGAGATGCTATTTAGGGGTCGAGTCTAAAAATTCCTCTGTTTCATCTGTTGGTTTCGTCTGTTTTTTTGTGCCTGCAGTGGATCTTCTGGGTCGGTCCCTTCATTGGTGCTGCTCTTGCTGCTTTGTACCATCAGATAGTAATCAGAGCTATTCCTTTCAAGTCTAAGGCATAAAGCTTCCCACATATTCTTTGAGCATCATCATTAAGCTACAAAATGTATCAATCTTTTATTCTATGTGCATTCCTCTTAATTATCTCCTATGTTTCTTGTGTGATGATTCTACATTAATTTGTCAAATAGAGTTCGATCTTGTAAACACGGTATATGTGTAATTTATTATGCAACAATGGAATTGTATCTTGTTACATTGTATTGTATATGTGCAAGTAATTATGTCAATGGAATTTTATCTTATTAGTAGTACTTTTTTGGGTCTAAGCTCAGAATTAAAATTGGTAGAAACGGAAACGCTTTTGCCTTTTGATTCGTTTATCAAAGGTTATAAACAGGGGTGATTACAAGTAGGTGGAAGCATTTCCGCATGAATATGGCCGTTGCTTCACAAAGTAGGAGACTACTTGTCTCCTCTGCTGAACCATTGACCTTTAAAGTTCAAGAGAAATATGAAAAAATTGTTTCAAACTTTAACATGCATGAACTTTAGTTCTAATTTTTTTTTTTTTTTTTTTACTTTAGTTCTAAATTTATAATGCCTAAATCAAATTGACCTAGACAAATATCAGTCAGCCGTTTATTCGGCTGACTAGGATGGCAATAGACCACCGTGGCAACATGGCGTCGCATTTTCCCAAAAATGGTTTGATGAATCTTTCCTGCATTTTTGTTTACTTCGTCATATAAAATACTAAGGAGCAATCGATATAAGACATTCAAATTCTTTTTTTGAAAAAGAGAAGACATTCAAGCTCCCACCTTTCATAAGATTATTTGGGCTTAAGTTTTCGATGTTGAAATGCTTGGTTTCTGTTCCACATGCTAAGAATTTCAGTAGAAGGATAAAAGAGCTAGATCTAGTTACATCTTTCACATGTTTGATGCCTCAATTGGGCCAAGATAGTGTGAGAGTTCAGCTTGCGCTTGACCTTAAGATAATAAATACTGATTGTCTTTGCTCATATATTAATCGGGTCAGTTATACTTTTCTGATCAGAATTCTTTATTGTATTTTTTTGGAAAAACCTTATACTTTCTACCCAATCCCCCAGACCAATGAAAATTAAGAATGGTGATCTACTGGATTAAGAAAAAATGGTTGATTGTGTCAAGACAAAAGGAAGTTGATTATCATCGAAGATCTTGAAATTCAAAAAACAAACCCTTAAAGCAATGAATCTTAACGATGATGATGTAACTTATAGTTGATATATATATACCCATAATATTTTAAATGTTCGAAGTTTTTTATATGTGAAAGCTTAAATATCCGTTAACGAAATTTATATAAAAGTTGAGCGGGAAAAGTTACTTAGTGGTTAAGAAGTTTGGTTATGATTATCCCACTTTGTGAAGTATGGACTATTTAGTCTCTTTTTTTTATCGATAGTCGAACTGAGAGAGGTTTCTTAATCGCCAAGTTCCAACAAAAAAAAACATAAAGCCTATATTTAAGAAAAAGCCTCTCAACCAACATTTTGAATTGATGTGATATAAAGTTATAAAGATCCACCTCTACGGAATAAAAATAGAATAATTCAGAATTCTAAACGTAAATTTTGAAAAAGATAAAGCCACTCACCAAAATTCAAAAGCGATGAAGCTAAAGCAAGTGAAGACGCATACATTATCGCATAAAAAGTAGGAAACACCCAAAAAAATTAGATAAAAAGATAAGAGAATAATTTCATCAACTTTCTTTCTTTTGTTTTCTCTTGTTTTTTTTCTATTTTTAATATCTTTCATATGTGTGAATGTATACCAAACAACATCATTTCAATATGTTGTTTTATATATAAAAATTCCCAATTATAAAGTAGCTGAAGCATATGTGATTAGGATATATATAGAGAGAGACAAGCCAGTTAGAATATTTAGTACACACACACACAAAAGATTCAAAGAATCATTTTAAAGATTTAGAGTAACAAAAAGAAAAACAGAGAGAAGAAAATGAACAGAATGAGCAATACAGTAATAGGATTCTTGAATATCCTAACACTAATCTCCTCCATAGTTATAATAGGATCAGCTCTATGGATGGCTAGAAGCAAGACAACATGCGAGCATTTCCTTCAGAAGCCACTTCTGGTCTTAGGCCTAGCGATCATGGTCTTGTCACTAGCTGGTCTGATCGGTGCATGCTGTGACGTGGCTTGGGTCTTGTGGGTGTACCTCTTCTTCATGGTCTTCATCATAGTTGCGCTCATGGGTTTGACCCTTTTTGGGTTTATTGTAACTAACCATGGTGGTGGTGTGGGTGTGACTGGTAGGGTTTATAAAGAGTTTAAGATTGAAGAATATCATCCATGGCTTAAAACAAGGGTCATGGATACTAATTATTGGTTGACTATAAAGACTTGTCTTTTGGGCTCACTCACTTGTTCGAAGCTCTCTCTCTGGACTCCTATTGATTATCTCCAAAAGGACTTGTCTCCTCTTCAGGTACACTTCTTTAATTCTTTTAATCCATATATGTTGTAATAAACACATGTTCGATTGATAATTTGAAAACTAGATGTCCGGTGTTGACAAATCAATTCCAAACTTGTCATAATCAGTATATACAATTTAACCACCTAGTCACCTATATGACCAATTGGTCGGCTAGTCACTTACTTATATAGTATCATCAAAAAAAGTGCTCATATTAATTCAAGATATAGTAATATTCTATATTGGCAAACAGTCTGGATGCTGCAAACCACCGACGTCGTGCGTATACAACACGGACACGCCGATACAACAAGAATCCGATTGTTACCGGTGGAACAACGCTCCGACGGTGCTCTGCTACGACTGTGACTCGTGTAGAGCTGGCGTTTTAGAGACGGTGCGGCGCGATTGGCATAAACTCTCTATAGTTAACGTCGTCATTGTTCTCTTCCTCATCGCCATTTACTGCGTTGGTTGCTGCGCCTTTAAAAACGCCAAACATCCTCAAAATTACGGTTTTCCATACGGACGTTACGGCATGTCCAAGTCTCGACCCGGTTGGGAACAGTCCTGGTGAGAACACCTTATTAATTATTACTTACCCTCTAGAGAATTACAACAACAAAAATCAAGCACTGCTCTTTATTTATTTTAGAGATCAAATATATGATTGATTTTTTTCTTGTCTTTTCTAATGCAACCAAATGATTTTATTTTTTTGCGGTGGAATGTAGGTCGAGGTGGTGGCATGGTAGAGATCGGTATTACTGAAAAATATTTATGAAATGTACTTTCGAGTTTGTGACTCAACTCTTGGCTTCTTAATTTATAAATACATATTGTACAGAGAGCCTAATTTTTGTTAAATGAAATCTTTACGCCTTTTTTGTTGTTACTAAAAGAATCAGATTTAACAAATAAATGTTACGATAAAACTACTAGGACGTCTTTGTTTCGATGATGTGATTTTTCATTTGTCTAATGTGGAAAAGATCAAAAGAAAAAAATTAGTCATTATGATGATAACATCAAAGTGACTGTCATTCCGGTTAAGATAACTTAATTTAAGAAAACATAACCAAGAGGTAAGTTTTTTATGGAAAATAACCGAAATCGTATTATTGTATTATACTCCCTATTTAATTTATCATAATGGATTAGATGTAGATGCCCATAAAAAATGGGTTCTCTTTGGGGCCTTAAGTTGAGGTCCATCAAGGTATATAACTAGCTAGTTTAAATGGTTAATAAAACACTAGTGCTTCTCCCACATCGGAAGCTTGACTACAAGACATCCATATTAGCGTACTATAAAAGAAGAGGAAGGTCGAACCTTGAAAAGTACTTACCTGGACGGGGTCAACTCGTGATCAAGAAAACGAGTGGCCTAGGCTAGTGACCTCCATTGCACATATTGGAGGGGTGCTTAGCCTAAGGTCTCCTCAAGGGGAGAGCCTGCGTCATTATTTGTGGCAGTGGGGGCCTGCGTTCGCGCGGCCCCTCCCAGTTATCAGAGTCCAATCTTGTTTATGAGATAGCATTGGCCAGAGCCGGTTATAGCCTCTATGGCTTATTTCAAATATTGTATCTAAGCCCGTTCTGTTTCAAAAGAAAATTTGTTTGATTATCTAGCAGCTTGATGAGCTCTCTGATAAGTACTGCCACAGATCTGGGGTATTCTATTATTGTTCTGTTTGCAGAGTAAAAGTTTTCTAGAACAGTGTCATCGCCTTTTGTGCTAAGTCTTTGTACTACACATGAATGCTGTGGCGAGAGGAAACTCCAGTCTGTGACAGATATCACTTGTACCGCAATTTCATTAGCTGAGTGTTTATTTTTGATCTTAAACTGTTATAACATCTGAGGCCACCAAGCATGACCCACCGATTCACACAGGCAATAGAGTGTGATTTGGATAGCAAAGTATGGATTTATGAGCTGCGTTACAGGAGTTACTTAGACGTCACTGGTGGAGGCCAGAGTAAAGCTCAAATAGCAAGAACTCTCTCGACCTGAGCCACACGGTTTCTCCTTCCCTGGTGGCACTCATGTGGTCAAGACTCGATGGACCTCGTGCATTTCATTCAATTTCAGACTGAAGAAAGTGTTAAACCGTAGCTATTTAGTTATCTATGTTCTTCTCATCGTTTTGGAACCAATAAGAAAGAACGAACCTTGTTTACAAAATAAGTTGAGTAAATGATTTCAGACCAGCTTAACTATTAATCTGAGTAAAGTAATCACACAGCATCTTCTAAGCTCTGTCAAGTGATCAACCCAAAGTGGGTGAAGTTAGTTGGAACTGAGTCGGAGAACATTTGTAAAACCCTTCAATAAGATTCATAAAAATGGAAACTTTCTGACTTTTGTTCCTAAATGTGATGTGACGTAAGCACCTTCGACTTGGATTTGCAGATCTCTAATCTTTCTTCTCCACTTACGTGTTCTTCTCACCGCCTTCGTTTCTTCTTTTATTAAAAGAAAGTTATCACATTTCACATATGAACAAAAAGCTACTTACTCCTTCTAAAATAAAATTAAAATAAGAAAGAATAAAAGCGAAATCGCTCGACCACTCGAGCAGACAAAAGTTACTTCAGAGTGTGTTGATTTTTTTTCTTTTCTCCTCATCTTCTCGACTTTCAAGAAAGATGTGGTTTTTCGGATCGAAAGGAGCATCTGGATTCTCGTCTCGTTCCACTGCAGAAGAAGTCACACATGGTGTTGATGGAACTGGACTCACTGCCATAGTCACAGGTCTCTCTCTTCTGTCAAAAACTTTCAAACATGGACTTGGGTTTTGTCTAAATATGTTGGCTTCCCTATAATTTCACGAGTTTGCCTCTTCTCTGGTTATGTCTTAGAGTTGAGTTTCACCTCTAGGCAAAAAGATTTGACTTTTATTAGTATACCTGAGGGTTTTGTATGATCAGGTTATGTCTTTGGTTCGGTCACTGTTTGAACGTAGTCTCTTTTGTCAACAAGTAACAGTCTTTCTTGACAAAGCTTCTTTTTAAGAGCTTTGTTTGGTGAATTCAGTGTGAAACATGTGTGGGACCATTTGCCTGAAAGGGAAGATAACTTCAGATCTGCAAAACAATATGTGTTGTACAAACTTACATATACTAGTATCTGTTTAAGCTGACTGTAGTTTGTGTTATATATCATAATCTAACAGAAAAAACAAAATTTAGGATTAATCAAGAGTTGGTGAAGTTAAAAGAAACCGCAATTTACGTATTAATTAGAGTCTAGCATCATCGATTGAGCCAAACTTTTGTCTTGTATGTGAAGTTTTACTTCCTTTTTTGGGTATATTGAGTTTTAAGTTGATCATAATTGGTTTACTAATAGACATATGCAGCAATGAAATGTTCTGTATCAGAAGAATATCAGGGTATTGAAACAGCTAGGAACTAGCTTAATTTTGTTATCCTGCATTGAGCTTAATGGACTTGTTTGGTTCCTTAAGTTTTCTTCTGTCTGTACTCATGCTTTCAGGAGCATCGAGTGGTATAGGAGTAGAGACAGCGCGTGTTCTTGCACTGCGTGGTGTACACGTGGTTATGGCAGTGAGGAACACTGGCTCTGGTGCTAAAGTTAAGGAAGATATCGTCAGTCGAGTCCCTCAGGCTAAACTTGATGTCATGGAGTTAGACCTCAGCTCAATGGAATCTGTCAGGAAGTTTGCATCCGAGTACAAATCTTCTGGTCGTCCACTCAACCTCTTGATGTAAGCTATCCAAACACTGTGGCTCGTGTCTATGTATCGCAGTTTTGAATTCTATTAGCTTCTGATTAATAGTTTGAATTCTCTCAATCTTGTAACTTGTAAGCAACAATGCTGGGATAATGGCATGTCCTTTTATGCTCTCTAAAGATAACATCGAGCTGCAGTTCGCAACCAACCATTTAGGTGAGTAAGTTTATGAAACCAAGATTATTGCTTTGCCGTAAATTTACAATCTCATCATTAGTTTCTAATCAGCGCTATGGATTGTGTGATCCAACTATGTTTCAGGTCATTTTCTGTTGACCAAGCTTCTGCTAGATACAATGAAGAACACATCACGTGAGAGCAAAAGAGAAGGGAGGATTGTCAATCTATCATCAGAAGCTCATCGGTACTCCTATAGAGAAGGAGTCCGCTTCGATAAGATCAACGACAAGGCAAGGTACTAATGGTGAACCAAATAGTAATTCTTCAATATTGTCCATACTTCGAAATGTAACATTCTTTCTTGGTTTGACCTCCGCTGCAGTTACAGCAGTATGCGAGCTTATGGACAATCTAAACTCTGCAATGTATTGCATGCCAACGAGCTTGCAAAGCAACTGAAGGTAACTACAACAGATAAAGGATCTATCAAATCAAGAATCTATGTTTTCTTGGTTATCTTGACTCAAAAATTTGTTATGAATGAAAACAGGAAGATGGAGTCAATATAACAGCAAATTCACTTCATCCAGGAGCCATTATGACGAATCTTGGTCGCTACTTCAACCCCTATTTGGCTGGTAACTTCTTGTATCTGATTCCACGCTCATCAAACCATGCTCTTTAAGGTGTACACACATTTAAACAAATGTTCGTTTTTTCTGATCTTCTGTCACCGGCTTGATGCAGGAGCTGTTGGTGCAGTGGCTAAATTTGTGCTAAAGACTGTTCCGCAGGTATGCTTATAATTTGTGAACCTTACACTAATAACCAATGAGTCACAAACCGGGCAGAAATTTCTTCCGATGAAGTTACATTCTAGGAGAGAACTGGTGCTGGTTAAAGACAAAACGGTCTACCTTTAGGTGTTGAGTTGTTTGTCATGTCGAATATTTGACTTTGTAGGGGGCGGCGACAACTTGCTACGTGGCATTGAATCCTCAGGTTGCAGGAGTTACTGGGGAATACTTCTCAGATAGCAACATTGCTAAACCAATATCACTTGCCAAGGACTCAGAATTTTCCAAGAAGGTTTGGGATTTCAGCACTAAGCTTACCGAGTCGCAATCAGGAGAAAGTAATTCTTGAAATTAGTTTTTTTTTTCAGTAAAATCTTTACTTTTATGGTTTCCACGTTTCAATGTCTCTTTCGTAATTTTAATATTAGTATTTGCCACAGTAAATAAAATGTTACAACAACTTCGAATCATTTCAACTCTGCAAAATGTTGGTTTAGTTCTAATTATGAGTTATGACCGGTTTGGTTCTTGGCTTTCATCAAATCTTCTTTGGTATAGAGAGCAGAGAGGCTCAAGAAAAGGTGAAAATGTTTTGTAAACAATTATGAGGAGGTTTTAAAGACAAGTTTTGAATTCAAACGCAGAGCCATGAGCCATGAGGAGACAATACTGTCAATGCATTAATAAAGAGACATCAGAAATGAACGTCAATGAAGATAGTTTAGTTTAAATTACACTTTATTATTCTTTCTCAACAAGTTTTTAATTAATCTTGTTTTTGGACTTTGGAGCATAACGTGCAGTTTTGTCGACATGGAGTGTTATTATTTAAAGAAGAGAGCTAATTGGGTAGTCTCTGTATTTAATTCTGTTCACACGCTCTATATATAAATGTTTGTCGTTAAATAGCATGTTAATTTGTTTATTTGATTTGGACCAAACGTTGGTGAATGATATTTGCATTTATGATATGTTTATCTAAATTACGCTTCACATGCTTTCACGAGAACAATTTGATTTAGGATTTTAAGACTGAATTTATCTGTTGGGACAATGTTGAAATGATCCATAGTATTTGTGACAGTTGTAGGCAAATCTCAAATCATAGAAACTGGGACATAGTCAAACTGTGCATAATAATTATCTTTTGTATGTACAAACTGTTGGCTGCAAGAAAATGTTTCCATATCAAATTCACATGCTCCGGTTTGAGGTATCATATATGTCACTAGATTCAGTGACAATGAAAAACTACGTACAACTACAATTCATTGCTATCGTCAGAAACATCAAACAATTATATTCCGAAATGTCCAATCAATATGTTTTCTAATGAAACATGAAGTAACATTCAACCACTTTACATTTTGGGTGATTGGGTGTCTAAGGTTGAAGGAAAACTATTGTAAAATGTAAATTACTTTCGAGTTCTTCTTTTCCACAGCAATCAGGGAAAAAAGTAGTAAAATAAAAAACAGCATAGTTTTAAAGGAGAATTTGTGATCTAACAAAAAAAAAATAGTTTTCAGAGAGTGAATAGAGATAGAAAGGACGAGAAAAGGTGGGTTTGGTTATTCTTTTTTTTTTTTAATTTTGAGTCTTTTTGTCATTTTAACCAAATTTGTCTAGTTTTAAACTTTTAATGGTAAGAAGAAGAAAAAAATAAAACTAGGAGTACATTGTTTTCAGATAATAGATGAGAACAAATTAAACTCCTCTAAGTTTACCTTTTTTTGCTCTTTTCTATTTTTTATATAGATTTATACTTAGTTACTTACTACTCTAATAAACACCATTCACACCCTGTAATATAAAATAAATAGACAAAAATATATTCAAAATAGCATGTATCACAATCATATGGAATTGTTGGGGTTGGAGTCCAACAGATGGACCAGTAATGAATATACTAATAGTAGTCTTTCAGAACTCTCTGAACATAGCAGCCACCATACCGCATAGAAGAAAGGATCTTAGTTCACACCTTTGTTTTACACTATGCAAACTAATCCGTGGTACTACCACGTAATTTAATTTTGGTAATAGTAAGTTCCATATTTCTTTCTATATTATTATATTTCACTATTACCAAAAAGTCAATCATGCATGTTGATGTTGTATTATCATCAGTACATGTACCATTCGGCCGCATTCGTTGTATGCTTCTGCCGTGCATACAGTATACATTTTATTACTATCTCTATAATAATTACTCTTCGACCAAACGAGCGAGTCCTCTCAAAATTTCAGCAAGAGAAATGATATCATAAATTAGTCAAAAGGGAATAAGAAATGTTTATCAGAAATTTTGGTGTTTGACATTAATGGTAATTATTGTGCGTGCAGTTAAGGTCCACAATTGAGAGGACTCATTTGAAGTTACTCTTTTTAGTTAAGCCCAAATTTTCTTTCTAATTCTGGCTAAAGCTAAACCGTTTATTTTCAAACTTTGTTTAACCTAATTATCATGGTTTCATAAGGATGATGGGCCTAGATGACACTTTCTAATTTTGAAGTGCGAGTACTGGAGACGCGCTCATTTGGAGCCATGGATGACTCGTGTGAAAATGGAGTGGTGGAAGGAATCAGGACCGTACGTTTAACATGTTTTACATCACGTGAGGACACGTGGGGGAGGGAGCATGTAGATACAAAACTGTCTTTTGGACCGACTTGGGAAGCTACAAGAGAAACATCGAACATCATTCGGTGTACCATAAAAACAGCACATATCATTGAGTTGTTTTGTTACTCCCAAAAAAAACCATATGGTGTCAATAACAAGGCTATTGCCTATTGTTGATTTCATAATCTTAACATTTTATAACCATAAGATTCGAGTTAGGGGTAGACAAGTTCATTGTCAAATTTATCAAAGCTTACTCCATTTTGATTTCCAAAAAGCAATCCCAGTAAGAGGCACAAAATAACTTTTTTTTAAATCAAATTTTTTATACATCGTCAATTATTGAAATTCATATTATACGTTTAGTAATCAAACCCCTTCTGCAAGAGCCGTAACTAGATTATTCGTTTACTTTATTAGTCAGAATAAGCCGTCCAATTTTAAGGCTTTAGCACAAATATTTATATATCATATATAAACATAATTTAATAAAATTTATTTTAGAGATTCAATCATTATTGCTTGGAAAGGCAGAGACTTGAACTGCGTTCATGGGAAGGTCTACGTCTACAATTATTGACCCACCCACAAAAACATTGGTCGTGAACACGTCTAATTAATACTAGTAATTACGACCCAAATGTGTTAACATGTGTGTCGTTCGGAACAAACTAGAACATTAGTTTTAAAGATATATACATTATGGACTGAGATAAAGTCATGAATGTAAAATGCGCTTTTAATATTCGTGCATGAATTGATACGAATTTAAAAAAGAAGCCTTAATAATGAGTACTACATGTTAACAAATTAAATATAATGAGTACTACATGTTAACAAATTTATATTCAAATTAGTCTGCAGGTAAAACCAAGCAACAAATCTTTAAGACCGTTAATGAATAGTAAATATACGGTGCTTTACAATGCATAAATCAAAATCATATGTTATGTCAATTGGAAGTGTATTGACATAAACAAATAAATAAGAAGCATCCCCTTTAATTAATCGTAAAATCAAACCAAACAATTATAATATGTGTTTAATATTATTGTGCCATTATTCCGAACGTGTGATCTATCTATTTGAATTGACCCGACCGTTAGTATAGGCAAATTAACAAAGAAATGATCTAAACAAATAGATTGTTTATTGTAATGCAAACTATTCAAGATTCAGCATAATAACAATAGAAACAGTAAACAATTAATATTTAATTGTAGTTTTGTTGATAAAAGCCCTACCATATTCCATATTCTAATGGATATAATTCATGCTGCTTATTTATCTACGTCATGGCTTTTGGTCTACCACTAGCACGTCACAACGTTTCATTGTGTTGTCTCAACTATTGATCATGTAGATATTAAAAATCATATGTTTGTCGTTTGTCAATGTCAACAACTATATGTACACACCAAATATACAATATCATACTATAAGCATTCGTTCGTAAACAAGATCGTCCTGCGTGGTTTATAGTCCAATCGGATTTTAGCGCTGTATACATGAATGCGTTAAATGTATATGACGCCAAAACATGGTGTAGTATTATATTTTATTAGGGGAAATTTATATCGGATTATTTGTAGAAATATTTATCAACAAAATAGCAGACGAAAAGGCACTGTGACGCCCATGTCCTGATTCGGGAGGGACGTGACTATGAACCTCTGTTTAGTTTTCTAGCTAGAGACTAAATTTACGAAATTTTCTTATCAGAAACAATGTTCATCAGAAGTTTCAGGACACAAAAACATTGATGAACATAAAAAAGTACCTGTGATGTGGAGCCCACTAGCCATACCTAGTTTGATCTCTCATTTCGTTTAGGTCTCAATTCTTTTCTTCACTTTTGGTTTAATTATTATAAAGTTTTCGAAATTTCACTTCTCCCAATCTCTGTCTCTTCTCTTGTTCCTTTTGAAACAATAATATGAATAGAGGGAAGCAAATCTCTAGACAGCGAGGGAAAGAAAGGGAGAGAGAGAGAGTTTGTGTGTTTATGTGTTTATGTGTGATTTTTATTTTTGTGTTTGTTTTTTTTTCCACTTTCTCTTTTATGATTTGACAGTGCCCATGTTTCTGTTTATTGGATAAGGACCCCTAAAAATTAACTTTCCTCTACATATATTCGATAAACTTATTTATTTATCTTCTTCCTCTCTCTCTCTCAGCTGCTTCAAACACTCAAAAACGGTGTAATAAACGATTCACAATTTTCTCTTTTTTCCCACCTCTTCTGAGCAAAAAAATCAGAACATCCCACGCTTCGATAGATATTTCCTCTTCTGGGTATTAAGAAACATTTCTTGTTCTCTTCTGGGTTTTCATCAAAATTCGATTTTTATTTTGTTTTTGAATATTCCATTATTATAAAAAATATCTCAGCTTCCTTTTTTATTTTCTTGTCTCCCCTGTTATAATTAAAAACCCTCCAAAATTTAGAGTCCTTTTCAAAGTCTATCTGTAAAATGGGGAAGCATTCGACTACTACTCTATGAAAGAGCTTCTCTCTAAGTGTTTGTTTATTCCTCTCTTTTAAACTAAACTTTCTATCTCTCACTTTCAAACTCCTTTCTCATTGATTGATACACACACTCTCCCCTTTAAAGAATTTTTACTCACGTCCTTTTAATCCAACCTGGCTTCTTCTTCTTCTTCTTCCTCTTCTCCTTCTTCAGGTGTATTCTCTCAACCAAACTCTACAGATTCCCAGTGACTTTTCTCTTTATTCCTCATTCACCAAAATCCCAAAAAGTTTCAGTTTTTACAAAGAGTTCATCATTCTACTCTAAGTACAAAATAGCTCAAGACTGATCTTGTTGATGGTTCAAGAACGCCAAGCTAATGTAAGTATCTTCAGATCTGAATCCTTCTGTACGAATTAAGAAAAATGAAAATAAAAAAATATATAAAAACCAGAACTTTCATTTTCATTAAAATGATTATTTTATTTCCTTTTCTGCTTAGATCTGCAACGTCCTCAAAAATCAATTATATTTTTCCTTTAAAAACAAAAACAAGTTCCCTTATGTGTGAAAACTATTCAAAGATTTCAAAAAAAAAAAAAAGGGAAAGCTTTATGGTAATGAATGAAATATATACTCTTTGAGATTTCATATCTCCGTTTAATGTTCATTCTTCTTACTAAATTTATGCACTGAATAAGCTATGAAAGCTGTTAACTTTCCTTGTAGGCTTCTTGTCTGTCCAAATCTTAGCTCACTCTCAAATCTGAAAGTCTAATCCTTTTTGACTTTTTTAGTTTCCTTTTGTATCAGATTTAGCTTGAATGGATTCATAGGCTGCATTTATGGGATTTGATAGATTGTCAATAAAGGAAATATTGTGGTTGTGGTTGTGGTTATGGATTCTCGAGGTGACAGTTCCAGGTTAGGACAATATCCGACAAAGCCTTGTAGGAACATGTCCTCGTCTTCATCAGCTGCTTTCTACTCAGCTAACCAGTCTCCTTTCTTCTCTCCAAGATCTCCCAAACTCCCACAAGAACATTCTGAATCAACTCGCTCTGATGCTCAATGTGACAGCTTTGATCCTCTTAGCTCCAGCTCTGGCTTTCAAGACCCTGACCTTGGAGGATTCAACACCCTGCACCCTCCTCAGTCTCTGACTCTTGAGCCTGATCGGATCGCTTCCAGTAGTGTCATTTCTTGCACACCTTCTAGATATGGAAGAGGAGGTCGTGATTCTTCTTCGTATACTCAGACATCTTCCGTCTCTGTTTCTTACAACAGGGTGAGTTGTTGCGATGTGTTTTTGGGTTTGTGTGGTCAGAAACCTTCTCTACTTCGGTTTGCGGATTGGCTTAGAGCTGAGTTGGAGTTTCAAGGGATGACTTGTTTCATGTCGGATAGAGGAAGGTGTAGGAGTTCTAGGCAACAGAGGATAGTTGAGAGAGCCATGGACGGTGCTTCGTTCGGTGTTATCATTCTGACAAGAAAGGCTTTCAAGAACCCTTACACGATCGAGGAGCTACGGTTTTTCGCGGACAAGAAGAATCTTGTTCCACTTTTCTTTGATCTTTCTCCAGGTGACTGTCTTGTGAGAGATATAGTTGAAAAGAGAGGAGATTTGTGGGAGAAGCATGGAGGTGAACTGTGGGATATGTATGGAGGGATTGAGAAAGAGTGGAAAGAAGCGGTTCACGTGTTATCTCGTCTTGATGATTGGAAGCTTGAAGCTCATGATGGTAATTGGAGAGACTGTGTGTTCAGAGCGGTTACGTTGTTGGCGATGAGGTTAGGGAGGAGAAGTATAGTGGAGAGGTTAACGAAATGGCGTGATAAAGCGGAGAAAGAGGAGTTTCCTTATCCGCGGAACGAGAGTTTTGTCGGCAGGAAGAAGGAACTATCAGAGTTAGAGTTCGTTTTGTTCGGTGATGTTGCTGGAGACTCGGAAAGGGATTACTTTGAGTTGAAGGCAAAACCTACGAGAAGAAAGAAGAATGTGACGTTAGGGTGGAACAAAAGCGGTTCTGCAGAAGAGAGACGTAAGAAAGGGAAAGAGAAAGTTGTGTGGAAAGAGTCGGAGAAGGAGATTGAGATGCAAAGTACTGAGTTACCATCATCGAGGAATCAAGTGAAGTTAGGACGGAACACGAGGAGAAAAAGGTCGATGAAAGTTGTTTACGGGAAAGGTGTGGCTTGTGTCTCTGGTGAATCAGGGATTGGTAAAACCGAGCTGCTTCTTGAATTTGCTTACAGGCATCACCAGAGGTATAAAATGGTGCTTTGGATAGGCGGTGAGAGCCGTTACATCAGACAGAACTATCTGAATCTTCATCAGTATTTGGAAGTTGATGTCGGGATAGAGAACTGTTCTGATAAAACGCGGGCGAAGAGCTTTGAAGACCAAGAAGATGCTGCCATTTCAAGAATCAGGAAAGAGCTCATGAGGAATATACCGTTCTTGGTTGTGATTGATAACTTGGAGAGCGAAAAAGACTGGTGGGATTCGAAACTTGTGATGGATCTTCTTCCTCGGTTTGGAGGAGGGACACACATTTTGATATCTACTCGTCTCTCTCGAGTCATGAACATGGAGCCGTTGAAACTCTCGTACCTCTCTGGTGCTGAAGCTATGTCGTTGATGCAAGGGAACGTTAAAGATTATCCGGTTACTGAAATGGATGCGTTGAGAGCGATTGAAGAGAAACTCGGGAGGTTAACGTTGGGGTTAGCGGTCGTGGGAGCAATATTGTCCGAGCTTCCTATAAACCCTAGCCGGCTTTTGGATACAATAAACAGAATGCCGTTGAGAGAGATGTCATGTAGTGGTCGGGACGGGAGCTTGTTGAGAAGAAGTTCGTTTCTGTTGCAGCTGTTTGAAGTGTGTTTTTCCATCTTTGATCATGCGGATGGACCAAGGAGTTTGGCTACGAGAATGGTTGTTGCGGGCGGGTGGTTAGCTTCGGCACCGGTTCCAGCCTCTCTATTAGCTTTGGCTGCTTATAAACTTCCTGAGAAACACAGAGGTCCGAAACGGCTGTGGAGAAGACTGAGACGCGCTATAACCTGTGGTTTTAAGTCTTCAAGCTCCAAACGATCAGGAGCTGAAGCTGCTTCCATGTTGCTGAGATTCAACATTGCTAGAACCAGCAGCATTAAGCTAGGGTTTATACAGATTCACGAGCTGGTGAAACTCTACGCTAGGAACCGAGTACTGGTTCACGAGAACGCGCCTGCAATGGTTCGAGCAGTGATAAGCCGCGGGTCGACCGTTGAAACGGCCGAGCAGATATGGGCGGTTTGCTTCTTGCTATTCGGTTTCAGCAATGAAGCTCCGACTATTCAGCTGAAGATAACAGAGCTCTTGATTCTTGTGAAACAAGTAATCTTGCCTCTAGCGATTAGAACTTTCATAACGTTTTCGAGATGCAGCGCTGCGGTGGAGTTACTCAGGGTCTGCACAAACGCTCTTGAAGCGGCTGACCAAACGCTAGTAACGCCGGTGGAGAAGTGGCTAGACAAGTCGCTTTGTTGGAGACCGATTCAAACAAGCGCACAGCTAAATCCTGTCTTATGGGAAGAACTTGCTCTGGCTCGAGCCACCGTGCTAGAGACTCGAGCTAAGATGATATTACGAGGTGGGCAGTTCAGTGTGGCTGAGGATCTGGTCAGAAAAGCCATCTTCATCAGAACTTCGATCTCAGGAGAGGATCATCCTAGTACTGTGTCGGCTCGAGAGACATTAAGTAAGTTAACGAGGCTTTTAGCTAATGTGACTCATAACACTTCGCCGTAATAGAGAGAGGTTTTTAGGGCTATCTTGTTGTAAAAGTTATAAAGGTTAGAGTTTCTTGCTTTTCATAATCATTATTTTAGCTATAAGAGTTAGATTTATACAGAGGCTTTTAGTAATAAAAAACTGTTATGTAAGAAATTTGTCAGAGGATCCTTCTTTTTACACAGTAAAATCTCTGCATTTCCAGGCTCTTCTCAAACTAACTTTTCGAAGGAATTAATTCAGAATGAGAAACAAATCGTGAATATAGAAGAATTTTTGGAAGTATATCAAACAATCAAATGTAATTTCTGCTACATCCTAAGTTCATCTTCTGTATCTTTTGTCTGATATGAATAATCAAATATTGGTAACAATCAAAAGGAACTCAAAAGCATATAAATGTAGTAGACCAATAATGTCAAACATATACCACACCACACTATCACCTAATGCCAGTCTAATCAAATCTTCTGTACCTTTTCTTCGCACTTCTTGTTTCTTCGTCTGGATTATGATTCAATGAGTGCCAATTCCTGCGCAAAGGACAAAAGAACCAGACTCTATTGTCAAAGTGACTCTGAGAAACCGAAAACGTATGTTAGAAAAACAACTGACACAAACCTTGTCACAAACTGGACAAGCCTCACTTCTTTCCATCCATTCAAGAATGCACGCGAGATGAAAATCGTGGCCACATTTCGTGAGCAACTTCGGGTTCTCAATGTCATATTCTGCAAACAAACAAAACAAATGAAGACATTCAACAAAAGCTATCTTTGGTAATGTAACTTTGAATGATAAAAACAAAATATACCTTCTAAGCAAATAGGACACTCGTCGATGGTTTCTCTATCCTTTTTCTTAAGATCAATATCAGTACAATCATCAACATGCCATGTTTCCTTTCCTGTAACCTTTTCTGTAACACTGTGTGTTGTGTTTCCACGAGCTCCTTCGCTCGAGTTGCTCTGAGTTGTCGGCAATTTGGATGGAGTTCGATCATTTCTCGGGGAGAATGATACAGGAGGAGGCGGCTGAAGCGGCGCATTATATATATTAGAGGCTAAAATTCTATCTACTTCTCCTGTAGGTACCACAGAGGAAGGAGGGGCAAGAGATAAAGGAACATGCTCATCTATAGTTCTTGAGCTCTGCAGAAAAACAATAAAACATCAAGAAAGAGAAAAAACCTCAAAACAAAACAGTTTGTAGGATCTCATTTAGAAGAAGCTTTTACTTCAGGTAGAATCGGGAAACAACAGCAGCAGCAACCCATTCTCTGGATGGTCAAACCAAGTTTTGGACAGTTGGCAGATGAGTGAGTTTCCTACGACCTGAAATTTCCAGACCAAATATATGAAAACCAGCTCTATATTGATTATATTCAATAACTGGGAAAACCACATTAACACTTCAGTGTAACGTAGCTTTGCACTAACAAATTAGATATTAGCTAGACACGAGATATAAAAACAATAATATCTGCGTCAAACTCTTGTGTACCAAAAAGGTTATTCATATATCAAAAGTGTAAAAAGTCATGGAAAATCATATGATCTTAAGAACATCTTGAGCTTACCAAATTCAGCACGATAGAACTCTCGATTAGGTTAACTGTAACAGAGATAGCATAACTAGAAAGTTCAAATAAAGACAGTAGAACCAGAAACTAAACAAGTGGGTTGAAACAAAAAGGAAAAGGGTTCACAAATCTACAAAACAGAAGCAAACCAAATACAGAAGAGAAAGAAAGCGAATAAACAGAGTTCGTGATCCTACGAGTACTTCTTTTGTAACGGAGAAGAATAAGAAGAAGTAAAGATGACTAAATTACGGAAAACCCAGAAAAAAAGCTTTGAACTTTCCATAAAAATTCTTACTTTTGCTAGCTAGGATCCTCCTGAAGCTCTTGACGTTTTGTGTCGAACAAGAAAATTAGGGAGAATTTTCAGAAAAAAAGTTAGAGAAGAAGAAGACTAGCTGCGACGAAAGAGGCGACTTTATCAAGAGATGAAAATCAAAATATCATTACTTTAATGGTTTATATTTTGGTTGTTAATCAAACTTTTGTTTTTATAATATTCATAAAATCATAAACCACCTTGTACAAGGAAACTCCCGGGTTAATATTATTTAGGCCATCTGGATTTGTAAGTTATATTTTATACAATAAAGGATTTTATTTTCCTTCACGCTCCAAGTTTATTCTTTATCATGGATATATAAGCATATTAGTTTTACTTAATTTATAAGCATTCTAAGTATCCAGTTTACAAGTTACAGTATCTTTAAATCTATAAAATTACACTTTATATTTCTAAAAAAGTAAGCTGAAACAAATCCAGATTAATAAATCAGCAAAAAAATATAATATTTTTAACATATTTAGAAAATATTGGATATGGAATCCCAAGATTTAAAACATTATCTATAGGGAGATTAATATAAAATATTTTTGGTGGGGCCAATGAATAATTATTCTATTAGTGAAATATCGTTTGATTTCCTATCAATGTTTATTTTAAAGCTTAGATCCCTTCGTATTTATGGTCTCCACTAAAAAGTTTACTCCTTGCTCGAATTGAAATTTACGGTTTTTATCGGCAAAACATTAAGATTATCATATAAAACTAACTAGGAAACAAGCTTGCGGAAGCTAAATATCAGAACAAATTACAAGATAAGATTTTAAAAAATTTGGTCAATATCTTTATAGTGAAATAAAACAATCCCAACCTCTATTAGGGAAACAGGCTCTGTTACGGAAGCTGCTTGTTCTAAAGCAATTTGATATATAGCGCCCTGAGTAAACCCTTATGTTCGGTGGCATTACTTCAATCTCACGCTACTACACTGTCCTCAAGTTTACGAATTCAATTTGTTTTTGTTTTTATTACATTTATTAGCATGTATCTTGCATTTGAGCTTTACGCACGTCTCTGAATCTTCACTCATATCAACAATATCAAGAAGCTTAATTTCAACAATGATTCGTACAAAGATACGCAACGTCGGTATAACGGGCCCATTGTCTATATGCATCCATCTACGCATATCTGTTGTGAAGAAAGTACCAGATTTTCAAACACTTAAGTAGTTTACGTGTAAGAATGTCTTTTGTTCCACTTGGAGAACTTTTGATTACATGTCGGTCACTAACTGAGTCATCATCACACAAGTAAATCAACAACAACAACAACAAAAAGTAAAAAATCAATGCTCTTTCGAGTGGGTCCGATTACAAAAATTAGAAACTAGCAAACATAGATACCAAGCGCGAGGGAGATAACAAAAAGAACACTCACTTACTAGATACACTAAAATACTTCTGAACATTGTAAAAAATCAAAATCAAGGCTAGAAGAGAATTTCGAGGGCTTCAAAGAAGATAGGAGCGATCTCAGGGCTTGGAGTCTTGACCGCACATTTGAGACCGGGTTGACCCACCATGGCGGTTAATTCGATCAACAACGGTACGCCTGTTGGGACTTTGGCTGATAGATAGAGCACGTCTTGGTTTCCGTTCTTACGCTTTGCTATGAAGAACATGTTTGAAGCGGCAAGCAAGTCGAGTGTTGACTCGATGCTCGTGATTGTTATCCCGGAGAATTCCTTCTGGACCTCGTTTGAATCCGGTAACGACCTCCATGTCTAAATCACAAAACAATGTTGGATATCTTCAGTCAGCAATTATAACCTACTCTGAGTAATAGAGCATCCTCACTCTCCAAAACAGTCACTAAATCCTAGACAAATCTTAATATCGAGAGGCCTGTTCCACTTTTTCTCAGTCACTAATATGCTGATGTGGTATTGTTAATTAACTCTTTATCATATATATATATATATGGTGTTTTACCTCGAGGAACGTCATGCGTTCCATCCTGCCATCTTCTGAGAAAAGAGCGTGAAGTACAATCTTATCGGTGAAGTACCAGACAGGCTGCTGGTTGTTTTTGACAGCAACTTGCAAAAGAGAGTTGGTCGGCCCGGCAGACAGGTTCTGGAGCAATACCATTGGCAACATTGTCCTTGCAGATGCTCCGGGTTGTAGAGGTGGAACCTACAATAGTATCAAAACCCAGACATCAGTTTCAAGGATCCAGGATAATATAAGCGTGGATGTATATAGCATATTCAACGAATGCGTACCTGAAGAGGTCCAGCCGCTGCAAGGCCGAATGAGTTTTTGTTGAACTGAATCATGAAGCCATCAAGAAGCGACTGCGAGTTGTTCTCGAGGAGCATACTGTAGAATACTTGACCATCTTGTCGGGTTAATTGAGCGCTTATCTGCAGACCTTGACCACTTGATGCTGGCAGGACAATAGGCAGCGGAGGACTGCAAACAATTTTTAGGTGATCCGATGAGTTTTATTCACTACAGGTGATCCAAATATATATGAGTAATGTCAAGCCATACTCACCCTGACGGAGTTGTGTATTCATCTGCTGGGACAATTGCAGCATCATCTGGCCCCATCAGGTCACCTAG
>KE153662.1:216304-256185 GCA_000411075.1 Sisymbrium irio | reverse complement strand
AAAAAAAAAAAAAAAAAAAAAAAAAACTTGGACAAACAGCAGATAATAAAAGTGTAGTAAGGATTACCTGGTCTATGTTTCTATCAGAAGCAAGTTTTATCATAATCTCCAACTTCTCCATCTTCACATAAATCGGATCATTATACTTGCAGAAGAAGACCTAAAAGAAAGACGTAAACCATTATCAATACATAAGAGTATCAATTGCTTATTCTAGTAGTCTACGAGACGGAATAAAGCTACCTTGATTTCATGGGCAAGAATAGTGGGTCTTTTTTGGACAATAAGGTTAATGTTACGAAGCGCAACATACTGTATCTCAGGTTCTGCAGAAAGCAATGTAACTAGGGGAGGAGCCATCTTTTTGCAAAGATTTCGAATCACATCTGTACTCGTAATTAGCTCCATCTGCTGAAGGATCATCTGAAAAAGTTCGCAGAGAAAAAGAACAAAAGAGAAACAGCATTAGAAAACTACACTAATGGCATGTGGTTGACACTTTGCAAACAAGTTTGAGTCTGACGGACAAACAGATAACAGTCCAAGGAATATATATATATATATTATTTTTTTTGAAAGAGTCACCTTAACAGCTGAAAGCACGACAGCGCAGTTGGCATGTTGTAACCTTGGAGTGACTCTCTCAACAATATTTTCAGCTTCACGAGGATCAGCTGCTTTATACCTCGACAAGGCATCTAATATAAAAACTTGACCCCATCTGTAAAGAACACAGACGGTATCATTAAGATTGGAAGCAGTAAATATGTATACAGTGAGCAAGCAAGGAAAATATATAGCTGTTTATGGATCCCTTCCCCCCAAAGTTCAAAACAATGAGAACTTTTACAAAGAAAACCTTCAATAACAACAAATGAACAAAGACATCCTAAACTGCCAGAATTTTGGGTTGGATAGAAATTAAAGATAAACCGATGATGTAACAGAAGGGGTAAGCATATCGAAACTAACAGATTATCCTACTGTGAGCAATTACGCCAACATGTACGTCCTTCAAAAACAAAAGATAAGGATGATCTCACTACAAATAGTCAATCAATCATTCACAATCTGAGTGAAAGTAGGATACGGAAATCAGGGAATACTCACTCGGTACATTCGTTCAAAGCTGTAAGGAGCTTCGTAAGGGTGATACTATTAATTTCAAAGACCGGACTAGTACTTTTCTCTTGTATCTCCGCAAGGGCAGCTACAGCATTTGCTACAACCATCGGATTATTGTCTGATATTAAATCCTTCAAAGCGTCAAGGAAACCCCTATCCTCGACTAATTCAGCATTTATGTCAAACAGTTTGGCAACACAAACAGCTGCTGTCTTGCGGACATATGGATCATCATCCTGAATTTAAAAAAAAAAAAGGAAAATTTCTTGAGGGACATAAAGATATTGATACAAGTTCCACTGGCAAGGTAGCATAAAAATCACTCAACCTTTAGGCATTTCTGGAGAGGATCGCAAAGATATTCTGTAATCTTATCAACACGAATGCAGCCCATTGTCCGCACAGCCAAAGCACGGATCAAAGGATTTGGGTCTTGTGAATCCTGCCGATATACAAAGCGGAAAGTTTTCAAAAATGATCGAAATCTGTCTTCTCTTTCTTGCCAAATGATAGTAATGAGTCTTTTCGTTTGGGTAAGCTACAGATGAGAAGTGTATAATGAAAGCAACTGGAGAGTGTTACCTTAACAAAAGTGTTAACAGCGAGGATAGCAAGATCCGGCTGGCTTTTCGCATAGTTAATAAGATACAAGTAAACAAGCTTCTTGAGCTCCAGATTCTCGGTTTGCATGCAATTGACCACATCAGTGAAAAGTGATGAAACATCTTTTCCAACAGTCATTGCCGCAATAACCTTCTTAACAGCATCTTTCCTCTTATCCTAAAGAAACGCATGCCATCATCTTGAATCAGTACCGAATGTCATCTTATTAATCTGTAAACAGTGAACTGGATCGTCCAACTAATACAGTTTATCCAGAATTTCTACAAACAATCCATCAATCTAAACTCCGAGCAAGTGTCTACGAGATTGCTTCCATATTTCTATCTATTCTCGAATCAACCATCGAACACATTATACATATCAACAAAAATTAACCGTCGATCAACACGTAACCAGGATCATACGGATCTATTAGAAAACTAATTACTAAAACTAAAACGGATAACTCAGAGAAGATCAAAATCGTTTGATCACAGATCGAAACGCAAACCGTAAATAGAATGAGATGGAGAGAAGAACCTTATACTGTGAATTAAGCTCTTCCTTAAGCTCAGGGATCTCTCCCTTCTTCGTCGTCGAAAAGTATTTGGAATCGTGACCGCTCATTTCTCCCTCGACCACTTCTTCTTCTTCTTCTCCGAAACAAATCAGTGACAGAGCGAAACACGAAGAAGACGGGGAAAATTGCAGAAACGAAGGAGTTTTTGGTAATTTTAGCCCACTTTGTTGGGGTTGGTTTTGATAAATTAAAGTTAATTTCAATTTAACCCTAATATTATCGATATTTTTTCGAAAAGTCACGTAACTTCCTCTAGTCAACGCCAGCTTTTTTTTTTTTTCACAAGTTGACGAGGATTGATGATGAAGTTAGAAACACGTTTAGATGTGATTTTGATCAGATATTCTCAAAGACTTTTCGAGTCTCTGATCCTTATCGTGTCTCTCTTAGATTGACTTCACTTGATCATCGAATCAGATCCGTGCAGGAAAAAATGGCGCCGAAATTCGACACGGAGAAGATGCAGGAACGCCAAAACTTCCGCAATGTCTGGCACACGGATCTCACTCACAGTATCCAGGGCGATACTCCTTGTAAATCTCTCAACTCTCTCTCTCTCTCTCTCTCTCTCGCTCGCTCTTTGGAAATTTGTATGTTTGATCGAGCTTTTTCCTCTGTTGTTTGTTCGCAGATTGCTGTTTCGCGTTGTGGTGGTAAGTTTCTGATTTCGATCTGAGACTTTTCGTTGCTTTAATTTGAATTATATCGAGCTCGTTGATTTTTTTTTATTTGAATTGACCAAGATTTGACTTTGGTTATATGTATCAAGAAAATTCACAGATCAATACGAGTTTTTGCTCTGATCATTGTAACAGGACTTTTTTTTTTACATTGTATGATTTTTGTATATGTCCTGCTTGCAGTGCCCCTTGTGCATCATACTTGCTCCGCAAGCGTGCGCTTTACAATGACATGTCAAGGTATTCCACATATTCAAGTATACCGACCTTCACATGAATTTGGAAATTTCGAAGTTTTTAGTTTAAAAAAGATACTTCTTTGTCTCACAGGTACACATGCTGCGCTGGTTACATGCCGTGTAGTGGCAGGTGTGGAGAAACCAAATGTCCTCAACTTTGTCTTGCCACTGAGGTAAGGATCTTGGTTTTTGCAAGTTCTAATCTTTATATTGAAGTCTACAACTCCGGTTATTCTAGAACGTTCATTTTCAGCATAGTAGGTTCTGTAACACTTAAAGTCATGCCTAGTTATGGGTTATGAGGCAACGTCCGTGAATTGTTAGCTAGTTTCCGGCGTTTTCTAAGTAGCAGAACAATGTGTAGGTCTTTTGCTGCTTTGGAACCTCTGTGGCATCCACTCGTTTTCTTCTGCAAGATGAGTTCCAAATCCAGACGACACAATGTGACAACTGCATCATTGTAAGTATCCTAATTTGCCCATACCGCGCCAGTGACTGACACTCGCAATCAATTAAGATAGAAGCAAACAAGACTACGTGTCGTAATCTGTGTGTGTCTTGTTGGCTGTGTAGGGATTTATGGTTTGTCTCAGTCAAGTGGCTTGCATATTCTCCATAGTTGCATGTATCGTCGGCATTGATGAGCTTTCAGAAGCTTCTCAGTTGCTCTCTTGTTTAGCTGACATGGTGTACTGCACGTAAGAATATCGCCACCTGTATCCTTATTTTCATTCTCGTTATAACACCATTTTCAGTCTGATGATTCTATTGTGCATTCATTCGCAGGGTTTGCGCTTGTATGCAGGTAAAGTGATGATATCAACCTAACCTACACAAAAAGAAACTAATATTTACAGTCTTCCTGATAATTCTTTTTTTTGTTCATCTACTATTATGCTTCTGTAGACACAACACAAGGTGGAAATGGACAAGAGAGATGGTAAGTTTGGTCCACAACCAATGGCAGTGCCTCCGCCTCAGGTAATGTCACGGATTGATCAAGCGACTCCACCCGCAATCGGTTATCCTCAACAAGGTTACCCACCTTCCGGTTATCCCCAACACCCTCCACCTTCCGGTTATCCTCAACACCCTCCACCAGGTTATCCACCTTCTGGCTATCCTCAAAACCCTCCAGCTTATCCTCAGTACCCTCCCGGTCCGGCTTATCCTCCTCAGGCTTACCCAAAGTAAGCACTCTTTGCCTGTTTTATCTTCCAGACTCCGGAAGGTTTCTTTTTCATCTTTGTTACTGTCTTCACTTTCACTTTGTTGGGTATATGCTGTGTTCTGGTCAAAGTGTTGAACGTTCGCGGATTGTTTTGAGGTCATTGTTTGTCTACGACTTTACCTCTGATGATGTTGTTGTTATCTGATACGTCCCTCTCGGACCGAGACATTTGATGTTTTTATTTTCTTTTCTTTTGATTTCTTTTATGAAAAGTATAGAGTCCAATACAATTCACGAAATGTTTATATACAGGATTAACAAACTGTCCTCGTAACAAACACAACAAAAGAGATGTTGGGGTTATGGGTGTAATAATCTTAATTCTTAAGGGTAAGAACGTTGCATTTGTTATGAACCAGCATATACATGCTAAACAATTTTAACTATATATGAACCAGCATATAATACGAGAATAAGCTACGACGGGATCTCAATGAACAAAATTTTAAATAACGTGGCAAGAAATTACGAGTGGTGTAGAAGCCTAAAAACTAATTTTTCTTCCCTTTGAAAAATAAAATCAATACAAAAAAATAAAATAAACTATATAAAAAAGTTACTTAACTTCAGTGACTTCACCTGCTCTACATACACCAACATTGATCCATAACGTATTATTCCTCTTAGTTTGTAATACTCTGCAACAGTTCCTCCTCGGTGACTGTACAAAACACACATGAAACCATTAAGTACATAACATTATTCACATTTTAGCCACATGCTAATAAATGACATTACGTTACTTACCCTTTCCCATAGATGAGGGTCCGGTTTCTTGTAGACTACGATGGTGTTAATCTCAGCTGGATTTGTCATCTTCCACCGGCAAGATGGATGAGAAACACGGTGTCTTGTATATTCGCTAACCGTCGTGTTCAGCTGAGGGTCGAACTTCGTGGTCGACATGTAAAACACAAACGGCTTTTGGCACGGGTTACGGCTAACCGGCCTGGTGTTGAAGGCGTAGGCGGTGTAATCGGCTCTTTTGTACCAATTCAAGAACGTTCTTGAAGGCATTTCCATTTCCCTGGGAGAGAATATTCCCCGGAATATTTGGACAGCGTAGCCCCACGAGACTGAGATCGTCCAGCTCTTGTGCTTGTCGTAGCATATAGACTGCTGGAGAAGCCCGGCTGAGTCGAGTTTCATCGGTACAGTTAACTTCTTGAGGGCACGGACTCTGGTCGTGTTGGGGAAGATCGGTTCCACAACGTCTAGGTGGTGCATTGAGACGAACGGTGTTACTGGGTGTGCGGCGAGGAGACCGAAGAGGTTCCCGTAAACGTCGTACTGAAACGGGAAACAACAAAAGTTTACGATGTTACTACATGTATCTGGAGCGTGAGTTTCACGCGTCTTATGTGGGCCTATGAAATAACGGGAGGAACAATTAAGTGTGAAAACAGAAATACGGGTCCCACTCTTACACCTGTATTTAACCATCATCTAACTTAAGTAAAATGGAAGACATTGAGCTACTCACGCGCCGCTTTGTCGGTACCAAACCACGGAAAATTTGCCAAAACAGCACCGAAGCAAAAATAGAACAACGGAATGAAACCGAAATCATGAGATTCTTACAAAAAGACATTCTAACATTGAAGGCGTAATCTGAAGCTGCGTACTTCCATTGCCAACAAAACTAGTCTTTTGAACTCTTTCTAACAAAACTTAAAAGTCTAAACTTTGTTCAGTCCATTCCATTCCAAAAATTTAACTAATCGAATGAAACCCATTTCAATTACCCATGTCACAAAACCATTAGTAACGCCAATTCTGCCACTAAAATTATCTCAAAATTGCTAATGTTCTCTACACTAAAACCAAAAACATTAATCATTACTTCCAGTCTCACTAACTCGTTCTATAATTCTAACACAACACCAGCAATTATACTATCCAATTATGCCCAGATGAAACAAATGTGTTACCTGGTGAAAGCCGAGTTCTTTAGTGAGTGGAACTCCGAGTTCAGCCATACAAGCTTGCATGCGATCATCTGATCCATACAATGCTGGATACCTCTGTATACACCGATCTTGCATCTTACTCAAAGCCTTAGCCAATGGATAACTAATCGCAAACCCTCCTCCACCGTAAGCCATCCCGTAAGAGAAAAAAATGTTCTGTAGATGAGATTCAGACAAGCTCCCAATGTAATACATCTGCTCGTGGTCGTACTTCCTCAACACTCTAATGAGATTATCCGTTACAAACACCGTATCGTCATCACCCATCACGAACCACCTCACGTTCTTAAGACCCATACGCAGCATCTCCGACACGATCCTCGAGATCCTCAACGCCGACCGTTGCCCTTGCTTGTTCGTGTAAGGGAAAGAAGCGGTCCCGGCTGAGATTTTCACCGGCGGAAGTAATAAAACGTCGTCGTTTTCTTCTTCTTCGCTGATGTTCTTCTTCACCTCTTTGTCTAACCAAACGTATCCACGCATGTGTTTGGGTTTGTACCAGATCTTGATATACTCTTTCCTCTGTTTCCAAAGCTTGGACGACGCAGCGATCCCAAACACCACGTGGTTGAGATCGGTCGGCTCGTCTGCTGAGTCCACCTTTACCTCCTCCGACTCGCGGCGCAGTGAAGCTACTAAGGAAGAGGAGGAGACGTTAGAGACGTTGGTGGAGACGGCGGAGACGGTGGAGAAGGTAGTGGTATCATCAGCGCAGGAGCGTGAGGTGGAGACGAGCTTAAGCATGTAGATAATGTAAGTGAAAACGATGAAGCAGATTAACCAAACCATGAGCTTTGGACCGGGTCGGGTTACCGATAACATTCCGGGTATGGAAGTACTCGAGGAGCTCCGATCCCATATCGGTTTCTCCGACGAATCTTTCTTCATCCAAAAAAAAAGTTGTCTTCTTTTGTTTTCTTTTCCCTAAAACACAAACAAAAATCCAAACTTTGTTAAGAAAAGGAAACAAACCCTCTATCAAAGTATATTGATTTTGGGGGTCTGTTTTTTTGAAAATTTCGGAAACAGTGTTCTTGTTCTTCTCTAGCTCTCTCCTTGATTCGTAGCACACCTAGAGGAGAAGAAACGAACCGAAAAAATTGGATCTTTCTTTCCTAAATAAGAAAGATTAATGTGAATGAGATTGGTGGTGATTTCCTGAGAATTCGAGAGAAATTAAGGGAACAGAACACACAATGTGATTTCTTTTCTTTTTTATTTTTTTTATTTTTCTCTGTATGAGCAGAAAAGAGATATAGAAAGACAGATTAAAAGGTAAGAGACAGAACGCAATACTCTCCCACTAGAAACTCCATACACGCAAAAAAAAAAACTAAAAAAATAAATAAAAAGAACATAAAAAAGGAGGAAAAAGTATTATTATTAATATTGATAAATATGGGGTCGTTGTCATTATTTTGGTTGTTTCTTAATTTGTTTGACAAATTATCATGTTAATTTAATAAATATTATTTAATCTGATTTTTCGAGTGCTTATTTTTTTTGGTGTGACGCTAAAACCAAAAAGGTTTGTGTGTGTTCAGTGTGGCGTAAATGTAAGGGAAAAGCAGCATTGGCAAAAAAGACGAGCGCGGTCGGATCAATGAATATGTATGGGTCCTACTCTTCCTCGTCTTCCCACGTGGGTCATACGGAGTTGTCTACGTGTCACTTTCATTGTTCCTTAACTTTGAAGCTAAAGCTACGTCGTTTCATAGGCTCGTTTTTCTAGCAAAGAAAGAAGGTTGTGAGTTGTGACTATTTGAATTGGCTGGCTTCACCGTTGTTTCGGTGGTGGTAGCTAGCTGGTGTTTACCGTTCTATGTTCTTTGATATTTTGGCTTTGCTTGACAATTTCCAAAAAAACAGGAGAATGATAGACTTTGGTGACACAAAATAATAATAAGAATTATGAAAGAAAATAACAAAGAAAAGTAGTCCAATTTTATGAAAATATGGATATTGATTTCATTACAATTAATTTTATGTGTTTTTATAATTGGTAATCACTAAAACGGTATATGTTATAGGCTGCTGTTAATGATTAGCAATCATACTCTATTTTGAATACCAGTTAATATAAAAAGTAAAAGAAAATCATATATAGTGTTTAGATTTTAGTATATTTGGTTCCCTTGTGAATAATAATGGATTTTAAACTTGGTTATTAGAAATTTGGATATCTACTAGTGTGAGAGATAATTATCATATCTATAA
The DNA here is from genome assembly GCA_000411075.1 of Sisymbrium irio. Classification (NCBI taxonomy): domain Eukaryota; kingdom Viridiplantae; phylum Streptophyta; class Magnoliopsida; order Brassicales; family Brassicaceae; genus Sisymbrium; species Sisymbrium irio. The sequence continues at coordinate 247,540 of KE153662.1, read as the reverse complement.
TAGAAATTCAACGTTATCAGGCATTAATTTTAAATACAATCCTACTAATTTAGGTATTATCCGGTTATATTATCAATTTTAAATATTATGAATTCGTGTTTAGTTAATAGGTTTTGGTTCTGAATAATCTTATTCTTTAATTTATTGTTTCTTAAGAAAATCTTGATAAAAAAAACATTTAAGAAAATCAGTGTTGGATTTATTAGTACAAAAGTCAAATTCCTTATGTGTTTATGTTTACATAATATCAATTTTTTCAGTTATCAATTTTTTATCTATGTGTAATTTATCACCACAGAAAATACAAAGAGTAAAATGTTAAAATTTGGATAGAAAGAGGACAAATTATGAAACTATAGCGATGATTAATTGTTTATGCTGCTGCTAGAGATGATCGATGATTGTAACTACTACTCTGTTGGTGTTTGACGTTTGTTAATACATGATATAAAAGGACAGTCTGTGTTGATGGGTTTGGTAGAATTATAATCTTTTTGTTGACTTTCAGATGAATATTATGATAGCTAAGAAAACGTATCGAATTCATAACTTTTTCCATAACTAACTAGGCAAAAAAAAAAATCGAAGGAAAACGATGGAACTCATTGATTTTGTTTTCTTTTCAATTCAACTAAGAACTTAACTAAGAAGATTAGCAAGAGGTATTTTCCCCCATTGAATATTGTATTACGTTCTCCTTTGGATTCTTGATTGATACAGTCTCTGTCGTCTTCTTGTTAACTTATTCTTAAAAATAGAATTATAAAAGAATAATTAAAAGGTATCTATATACCTGCTCTATATTCTCTAATTATTATTTCTGGGGAGCTTTGGTCCCAGCATTAGGGCTACTGCACAGGGATATCATATTTTATGTCGTCCACTTTACATGCTTTGGTATATAAAATTGCTCCCTACTAAATTATTGCGTACTTCGAAAACACTTTCGCAAAAACCCCAGAAGAGGAAAAAACACTCACTTTAGTGATGGATCTAAGTTGGCCAAGCCCACTTAGATATGAAACACCTCAAGCTCATTGTCGTCTTCACAAAATCACTCTAGTTGAAAATTTGTAAACTCATGATTCATTTTTCATAATTTTACAGATAATAACGAGATTGATTTTTGGTCTTTGATCCGTACATAGGGTAAATCATTCCAAATCTAAGTATAGTCTCCAATCTCTAAAGCACAAAAATCACAGAAAAGTATCATTTCTCAACACTACATCAGCAAATCTTACTTGTCTATTAACTTTCGCTTCTCCACAAACAAACGATGTTACATTTATTCACGATGATAATGATCATCACCTAAGTCCTAGACAAAACTGAAAAAATGGAGAGCAGACCAGTTGCAGCGATAGTTATTTTTCATTTGTCCGCGACTTAAAAACATTCTCTGTTTTCCCGAAAGAAAGACCTCTCTTTATATTCAAAGCAACAAACCACCATTGGCTCTCCAGCTCACCATGTAGTAGTTAGGTATATCAGTTTTTTTATTAACACGTCACCTAGTAAACCTAAACTTGCGAAAGAGGGTCCAGTGGCTAGCAGAAGCTGATTTTGGTTCACGAGTAGTGGTTTGGTACTAACTTGCAAGTGTTGGCTACACCACAAGACAAAACAGACTAATATATAGAACTATGCTTGTTTCGAAGTTAGCTTTTATTGGAATCGGACAGCTTCTTCATTCAGTGTTTTCCAACAAGACTTGATTACAACAAATAATGCGTAAATAACGTAATTTCAATCTCGTGTTCCTAAAATTGGGTCGAACAAAATTTAGAAGCGAGTGGAACCAGATCAGCTTTTCGCTTTTAGATGCATATAACTACAAAACAAGTTTGATCACTAATGTAATTAACGAAGCAAACATGAAGCTTAAACAACATCAAACCTTCATAATCTCAAATAAACATCAGAACATCTCACAAGATTATGCCACAGACTCGGTTATTAGCTAATCTTCGAGATTATCGTTAAGAAAACTTAGGCAGACATCTCATATTAGCTATATATACATTCCAAGCTGCAACAAGACATCTTCATCGCGGCTAGACCATGACTGAAGAAGGGAATACATGACCAACGGACCAACAAATGGAGAAAATGGTGGTGGTCTACTAAAGGCAACCGTTGGCTCTACAGTTTCCTCAATCTTCTTCATTGTTTCTCTTTCGCCATTGCTCTCGTTCCCCAGTTTCTTCGGAACAATGGTTCTCACCACTTTACCTACTTAATTAACATACAACATAATCATTCGTTTCATTTTCTTCTTCATCACAATAAACTGACATCAAATAAAAATGTAGAGGATTTGGATACACGAGTTACCGTTTGATCCTGAAGCCGGGAAGATTGGTTTGAGCTTATCTATAAGAGCAGGGAAACGCCGCATGAGATTAAGATCTATGTGATCTCTCTCTCTAGCTTGACCTGTTTGGAAATGGATCAAAATGATTACCAACACATATCAATATTTACAACTAGAACAACAACGAAAAATGAAAGAAACAAATGTATATTTTCGAGTGTAATCAAGAAATGAACCACAAAATCAATTAAATTTAAACAACTAAGAAATTAACATTAGTTGTGTAATATAACAGGAGATATTCTTCTTCTTTCGATTTTTTCTTTTTGCATAAGAATGTAATTTAAAGAAAAGATCAAATACAAAAAAAAAAATCAGAGATTTACGTACAAGATTAAGATGGTGATTATTACCGATTTCAACAGCTGAGGAAAATGAAATGAGATTCTTAATTAATCCTGCAAGAGCTTTTTCTTCAGTGATCGAAGATTTGTTTTGTGTCTGAGAGAATTTTTAGTGGTAGAGGAAGGTTTGAGAAGGTCCGGGACTCGGGGAAAATTACACAAATATTCGAAAATAGCCACCAATATTTTTCGTTATTTCCTATTGGTGCCATAAAAATATATATATTTTCAAACAGATCCAAACATCAATCTAGTACGTGGCTTTCATGCGCGCGGCGTACCACTGTCGTTGCTGGTTTGTTTCTTTCAATACTTTACAACGAACGACTGATTACATTTCACTTTTGTTTGAAAACGTTTTAAACGTTCTGGAACATAATTTCTCGATAATATGTATATATATATGTACATTTTGAATCTTGATTTCTCGATAATATTGTAAAACATATACTGTAGCATGTTTATTTTGTAAGAATGAATTATAAATTTAGTAGATTGCGATGAATTTATATAGACACTAACTGTGATATAATAGTTGAAATTTTGTTTTGTTTGTCTAAACGAACCAAGTCGTCTACTGCTTCTTGTTTACTACTGCAAAAAAATTTACATGACAGTAAAATTCAGTTGTCTGCATATTTGGTATTAAGTTGGGATCCAAAATTATATTTTCCAGTCATATAAACACAAAAAACGCTACAAATCTAGTTAGTTTGCATTGCCATGTGCAAAAGGAGAAGCTCTACTTTCCCAATTACTAAAGAAAAAAGAACTTCAAATGATCACGAAATGTATATAGCAATATGCAATCCATATATGAAAAAACAAAGAAACTGAAAATGCATATAAATTAATACATATTCATAAATCATGAGTTCATGACTTCATGACTAGAAACCAATTATTCCACAACTTGAAAAATAAACTAACTGAAAACTCAAAACACACGTCTCCGTACGTACATATAGATAAGAAAGGTGTAGAGATCTAGATAGGGATCACTACTGCACATAAAATACCCATTAGATCATCATAATACAAACCCTAGTCTTATAACTTCATTTTCATTCCATTACTTATCTCCAAATAAGTATCCAAGAGATGAATCTCCACCAGGAACTGATTTAACCTTCGTCGTTGGACGATCCTGAAATTTTTTTTTTTTTAAAATGTCCAGAAATTGATTAATCAAAGAATAAGAAGAAAAATCAAGACTTACTGTGACGAAGTTGCCGGCGTTTTGGCCCTGAGCTCTGTGGTAATTGTTATTGTTAGACATCTTTTGCTTTTGGTCGGATTTGTTGTCGTCGTCAGTGGAATCTACTCCGTACGGTGGTGTAGGCTTTGGGGCAGCCGGTGGGAGACTTTTTGGAGTCTCATTGTCTGACCCAAAAAGATAACCTAGCGAGCTTTGTCCGCCTCCAGAGCTCCCACCTCGGCTCATTGTCCGATTGAGTGGCTGGATTGATTTACGTAACTGCTGATCAAACCCTAGATAATGGACTTGTTTAGCTTGATCAGGAAATGCTAAGTATGAGAAAATAAATATCAGAGATCTAGAGAGAAGCTTAAATAGATGTGGCAGTGGAGATTAATGTATAAGATATGATAAGAGGTATACTCTCATAAATCATAAATAAATTAGTCAAACATTTAAAATGATGAGTTTTGATTAGTTTTTCGGTTACTTTGTTCCTTTTGGGTTGGTTTATTAAATTTGTTATGATTCTTGAAACAACACCTAACCATGAATTTGTTTTTGAAAATAAAAATAAATGTCTCTGTAAAACAAGAAAACACAAAGCCTAAAAAGCTTTACGATAGCATATAGCCATATAATATATATACTTGAAGAAATTTCAGAATTCGGGTTGAATAGTCTTGTATAATATCATTCAGAAATGTTGTGTGGAATTCTCAACAGTATTCAAAAACAAAAACAATTTAAAAGTACCACGGTTTTAAATTTTAGTAACCCTAACAAAACGTTTATGAATTCTTCTCAATATCTAAATTTTGTTGGAACCTTTTGGAACTTTAAGAATTAAGATAGTAGTGGACTAGTGGTATGTTTTGTAATTTAATTTTATGGTATTCTAAGAGATTCCAGAGAAAGTGTCTTTTTAATCAACAATATTTTATTACAAGTGAACTCAAAGAATTATATATGTAAACTAATCATATACATATATAATTTAATAAATCAATATAAAGAGAAACGTTTTGAAAATGTATCACTTTAAATATGTTAGTATCAGTTACTACTTCTAGCCCAACCACAGTTCCACCTGTAGAGCAATATTCGACTATAATGATGAAAGAGAAGACATTATTGGATGACGAATTTATGACGGGTTTGAGCCAAGCGTGGTACGTAGATTCCATACGTGACACGTAGACATGATTATATATTTTTTTAGTTCGCATAGGAACGGTCAAATTAAAGTTGACTTAAGTAATCGATTTAAGATCCCCACCGTTTGTCAAGTCTGACAGCTCGAATGGTTTACAAAATTCCAAAGTGATTTATGATTAAGTACTGTAAAAACTCTCTTTTGGAGAGCAAAATCTTAACCATAGCTTCACACCGTTGGAGAAACATCATCGTTATAGAAGATTTGGATAAAATGTTGGTGATGGCAAGTCAATTAACATTTGGAACAACCTAAAACGATTTTACGCGGAGCTTTTAATTTCCTAGCCTCAGTCAAAAGAGTGGAATATTGAAAAGATCGAGCAAATCCTCCGCCTAAATCCGGGTATTTAAATTATGGTTCACATATATATATATATATATATATATATAAATTTCAACCGAACGAATGGAAGGAGAAGAAATAGAAAGAGACGAGGGATGAAGAAGAAAAACATCATCATCATAATTCGATTTTACAAGTTTAGATGGATATGATAAACGCTACGTACGTACGTCTTTGCCCCATATATAATATCAATCCATTATGAGATCAGCTACATAATTATCAGCTACATAATTATCTGCACAAGCTTAATTTTCTCTAACTAAACAACCTTGGTTTTATATACCTCTTAACTGCATACCAACAATAAATCGAATCAAAACTTGAACCTACCTAATTGCCACAAACTAGTCCGATTTACTACTCGAAATCAATTAGTTCTCATCTCATAACATAACAAACTCCACCCGATCGTCTCCACCTTAACAATTTGATATCCACGTTGTAGTTAACTAACGAATGATCTCCAAAACTCCATCCCATTTAGATAATTCATGGTCAATTATGTTGTTAATATATATCGCTGTTATGTCTCAACTTAAATCGGTGGTGTAACAGAAAAACTCTCCACTAGTCTAAAGTTCAAAAGAAAAAACTCCCTCATTAATTTTAGTAAAACTTTCCAAAATAAGTTGGAGATTAATTCGGTTAATACTAAAGAACAGCTATCCATGATAAATCGATCATCTTTTTAATCGACAGGACCATGTGGGCTGGGTCGAATTTTTATTAAATTATTTAGTTTTCATCTAAATCTTTTATCATTTAGTGAAAGGATGGATTAGAAATATCAAGTATCTTAAAAGTATCTTGAAATAGTGGGGTTAAATCGAAGAGTGTGATTGAAACTTAAAAGACATATTATTGCCTCACTTCTCTAAATGGGGATATAATAACTAAAGAACATTTACTAAATGTATATTCTACACCATCATTTCCTTTCCTAAGAGGACCTTCATTGTTTATTTTGCTGATTGTGTTTGGGTTTGTTCTTAAGTTTACCATAATTTAAATTAAAGTTGCAAAACCTTGATGGTTCATGGTTGTATATATGAGCGTGCGTACGTAAGATAAGACAAATAAAGAATAAAAATATAAAAAGAAAAGTAAAAAAAAATTATTTCGAAGAATGATAAAAAAAAAAAAAAAATTGGCGGTTGTTTGAGCCATTCATTTCATCCGCATATTCGTTTGTTTGATAATTGAATGCGTTTGCACCCAGCTTTCAATCATAATCATATACTAAACCAAAGAAATCTGAATATGTTGTAAAAGTACATTTATTAAAATATCCCCAACTCTAGCGGCTATAGATTAATCTACAAAAGTAACTAAAAACTGTCCGCATAAAGTTGTCAAATAAAATTTGACAAACATTAAGAAAATTGATGATGGAACCGTACCAAGGAGTATAAGCTCTGTCCACTACAATTAGTTGGGTTGGAAGGGCACTGGTAGGACATCAATAGGAAGGACTGAGCCATTCCATTATCTATATTATTAATATAAGTTGATCTTTGATACTTAGTAAACATCTTTGTAGGTAGATATGTCCTTAATTACACTTACACCTAATTAGTCTTTATTAAAGCCACTTTAATCAACTAATTACTTTATATATCAAATCAAGAATCAAACCATATATCATGTCATATTTAGGTTGTTTAGACTCTATTTTGAATGTAAATACGATTATCGCATTTCCATTCAAAAAAAATTATTTTATTTTATTTTATTTATTAATGACTCTCATATCAAAAAGGACGAACAATATAAAGTACGAAACAACTTACAGAAAATAAAAGAGAGACAAACAAATTTGGAAGAATTAAGGTCATCCTGCGCTTGGAGCAGACGAGGAAAGAAAGAAAGAAGGTAAAAGTAAAACTGAGATCGTTCAAAACGTATATGGAAGTAATTTAAAGAATAAAAGTGATATCCTTCTTCGCGAATGAAAAATTACATGAAATTCAATTTGAAAACCAAAATATTTTTGATATCTTAAAAGTAGAAAAAAAAATCAGATGTCAAACTCTTTCGTAAAACATTGATATCAGTATTAACAAATATATTTCCTGTGGTAAAAAAAAAAACAAATAAATTTCCATATTAGGTTTTTAAGTATTTTTTTCTATTTACCGAAAATATATCCCATATCTTTATTTGAGAGAAGAAGAGACAACTAACTAAACTACTACATGCCGATTTATGATGTGGTAAAAATCACTCGGACCATTGTTTCGTTAATTTCTTCCGCTGCTGGTCAAAGATATATACACAATTAAGGTTTTATAATTGTTTAGGGTTCCTATGTTACTGTGGTTTACAAGTCGTTTTGGCGTTTTGCCATAGGGCTTCATTCGAAAATCGGGGTAACAAAGATGATTGAAGAAAAATTAATCAACAAATAACGCAAAGTTATCGAGCTTTCGATCAACTCGGCAGAATTTATCGAGCTTGGTTTTAGTACATCACCAAAAATCTCTCTTATCATTTTCCAAATAAGTATATATACCTATAGAAGATAAATCAGGGTACTGTTTTTTATAGTGCCGCTATGCTATTTGTCTGTCAAGCCGTCATAGTGTAACACGCTCCCACTCTGTTTCCTTATTATGAATGAAAATAGTTGAATATTTACAACGGATTACCTAAACCGATGAGCCCCAATATGTGGCTTATAAATAGGCTTGGATTTTTATCAATGTGGCCTAGCATTATAGTTGTTGCTATAACATTTTTTTCAGATGTATATATTATTTTAAAATCGAGATGTTCAGGCCTTGGCCTCTGGTCACCTTGGCCCATAATAAGGTAGTCGATAATAATAACCCTTTTGAGGAAATCATAATTAACTTCGTTAAGTGAGGATCGAACCTGACTTTACTTGGATGAAGGGTTAATATTATCTTATAGCAAACTCGATTTTTTTTACATTTACAGTAAATTAGAATTTTTAATATTCCACTGCAAAAACATTAACGATTTTTGTATATTTTATTAAACTTTGACTAACTCGTTGTTACGACTAACAAGGAAAAAAAAGAAGTCTTGAGCTAAGTTTGGCATAATGGATTGTATAGAAAACTGAGAGTTTGTTTTTCTTAACTAATAAATTCAGTAAGTGACAAAAAAAAACTAATAAATTCAATATTGGAATAATTATCTCCCTTTATCTCTCGTGCACTCCAACCACTATCGATCAAAATGCTTAGTCGGTTGCTTCAAAATCTCCCGTGACTTGTGTCTCCCCTTTTTCAGTTTTCCCCAATTATTTTTATACCAAGTTACCAACCACACTTTCATTATACAAATTGATACTTTTTCACAAAGGAATAAAGATTCTTCATCTGTAAAAGGTTATGTTACCTTATTCCGTTATATTGGTATAATATATATATATATCCATCCGTACATTTATAATTTTATATGCACATATCATAACTTCATATAAGAAGGAAAAAAAAACAATCGAAACTTTTTTTGGGCAACAACAAACAATCGAAACTACAAAAAGAAAACGTAAATTCTCTTCACAATGTGGAAAATGTCAATCAAATTGTAAAGCCGTGAGTTATACAATATAGAAGAAGTAAAGATGAAGCATTGCTGAAATTTTCTTTAGATGTATTTTTATCAACACAAAAAAAGAATTATATCACTTATTAACTTCTGCATGTGAGGAAAATAAATAACTAAAACAAGATATAAGAAAAATATAAATTATAAGAAGTGGGATATGGGCTCATGCTATTGCTGAGGCTATCTCAAAGTCTCGTGGATAATGGGCAGAGTATTCGTGGCGTGCAAGCCGACATAGAAAGCTTACATCATTAATCACTATCAGTTACAATCCCTTACCAGACAATACTTCGCGCCACTTCCAAAATTGCAGTTTCTCATATATCAGATTCATCTATATATCTCTCTGATTAAATTTTTGGGTAAATTAATAATCTTCACATGACAAAACTATACATAGAGGATTAGGTAGCTGATGAAGTGATGTATATTCCACATATCCACTTGGATCATACTTTCAGGCAGAAAGTGTATGTGTACTCGGATTAGTAGAACGTGTGTAGCACAGACTAATTAACCACTTGGTAACGTTACAGTTTTCATAACATTTTTAAGAGACAATATTTAATGTCTTTTTTCTTTCTTTTTCTTATCCGTGAAGTGGTCGCCTCGCCTCTGTTTTGAAAGATCCCTTTAGATAGATTAGGTTAAATTTAGTCTAATAGGTTTTGTTTGGTGTTCTTTTTGACTTTTGTGGTTTGACAGTTTTTTTGGGATAGGTAGATTGGAGCTTGAGAGTACCGGTTAGTTAGGGACTTTGACCACGAAGCCGTAACTAGAGACAAAAAGTCTCAACGACCAATAACTTACCCCATTTAATATTAGATAGGGGAATACTACACACAGTGACCCAATATTCACATAGACCCATGCATGTGCGCATGTACGTAATATTTCTAACCGTTACAAAGTTTGACAAACGATATTTGACAGAATTCGGACGATTAGGTAGATTACTACAACTATCATAAATCACTCAAAGGGGCAAAGTATTTGGCTCTATATTGGCAGGGTTTAAATCATTGCATGTGCGATGAGAATATGAGTTCAACTATATCTGCCGATGGCATGCGATCGTTTCGAGTTTTAAAGGGGGTTGGTCTGTCTGTGTAACAGAAATATTTACAATTTCTCTGAGTTAAGCAAATATTTTTTTTAATTATAAGTTCATCAATAGAAAATCCTAAACCGATTGGTTAAACAAAAATATACAAGAAACCCTGGACATGCAAATGAAGCTAATTACAAAACCATTGCATTTGGATTCAGGGATTATTTAAGTATCAATTCTTCTAATTATACTTTAGGTATATTTTTTTGGATTATGAAGCATATGCATATCATTTTGTGTAAGTATATAATATAAATATTCTTTTACTATATTTCTTTAAAATATATCAAACACAGTTGTGATTAAACAACAACGGTAGGTCAATTGTTTTAGGAAAGTAAGGAAACAACTGAATGCAGCGTCGCAGTAAAGTAAGGAAATAATCGAAGTGGCGTAGCAGGTAGCATTATGTCTATAGTTGCTAGTCCAATACACACACACACACATATGTATATATAACTAGTAGTATTATCTTGTCTCTTTATGCCTAGATATTGGCATGCCCCGTATATTCTTGAAATATTTTTTTAATAAAAATATACCATCATTATTTGACATTATACGCCTGTTTTATAAAATGATAATATACGGCCTTTCCTGACTTATGAATTTAGCAGCCCACTATCTCCCTCCTTAACTTCAGTCTTATTACTTTTTATAACCTATTCATGCCAAACAATGTAGTTTGTGTAATTTATTTAGCCAATAAAGTTTATAATCCAATAATTTATTATTACTTTTGCTTCGAACACTATTAATTAACTTAAAGCTAGCATACACTTTGATCTCAACGGATTTTACGAGGTGTTCATCAGAGGTAAGTAGTATTTGACATTCTCAGAAAACCTTTTTAAATTTAGCTGTTCTATAGAAAGAAAAATGTTTTTTTGATAGATGGAGGAGAATACAATAACTTAAAAGATAAAAAGTCCAACCAGCAACAAAATCTTCAACACAATTGCTCAAATAGTAGAAGTCTGATCTTAATGCTGGTTTCAAAGTCAAGGGAAGTTAGTGGTTGCAAATTCCAAATCTGTGTTGTTGCTCACTCAATTGAAGCATTACCCATTATAGGACGTGACTAATAGTGATTCGGTAATGTAAGGCATAGTTTGTATTCCAATTGAATCAAAAGAGAAAACTATGCTAATTAAATTCCAATCATACTAAATAACAGTATGATTGAATAATATTCTTTTAAGTTATATAACGTACTCTTAAAAAAAAAGTTAAATGATAGGAAACTCGAAGTACATGTTGGGGTCCGGTCTCTTATAAATATAACTCGTCCTTTCATACAAAAGAAAAAAATAATTCAATATCATTTCTCCTATTCTAAAAAAACCGTCATGCGAAGCCTTCTCTACACCGTTGGTTCCCTTCTCCTCCTTCTCATTCTCAGCCACGATGGTGGCTTTACCGGAACCGTCGAGGCCGAACATAACTTCAGAGCCACCGATTTACATACTCATCGCCATCGTCGCAACCACGGCCACCGACGTCGCGGAGAAGAATTTGAGTACTCAGCCTTATCGTGTAGAGCTTACTCAGCGTCTCTTGACGAGTTCGGCGCTGTAGGAGACGGTGTAACGTCAAATACAGCGGCGTTTCGCGACGCAGTGTCTCAGCTTAGTCGTTTCGCAGACTACGGTGGCTCATTGTTATTTGTTCCTGCCGGACGGTGGCTCACCGGAAGCTTTAACCTCACCAGCCATTTCACGCTTTTCCTCCACCGTGATGCTGTTCTCCTCGCCTCCCAAGTAAGTTTCTTTGTACTTAATTAATTTGTTCCATAAAAGAAGAACTTTTTTAGTTTTGTTAACGTAAAAACTATATATTTCTTTCATTTTCTAAGAATAAAATAATTAATTAGGAATATACCCCGTGACACAAAACTCCACAAACGTCTTTGATGAATGATTTTCTTTCCGTTTTATTTTTTTCGTTGCTGTTTCAATTTATACATACATACACACGTGACGTTTGCTTAACAGTTTCTGATGATATATGGTTGGGCCATTCAATTTATGTTTTTGTTTCTTTGGTGAATAATTTGTTCATATTAAAAGGTAAAAACATTGAAGCTGTGATAAGAAAATAATAACTTCTAGCTGCAAATAGAGAAATTTCAAGAACTCGGGGGGTCTTTTAGTTGACCTATACTATAAGAATATTCATCGTTTTTTGGTTATCTAACTTTCTACTAAAAGCAAATTATTAATTGGGTTTAGGATGCGTTACTCTATAAGTAGAGGGTAGAGTAATGGGAGATTTACGCAAAGAAAACAAAATAGGCAAAGACGGAAAGCTAGTGGGGGGATCGTTATCAGACTGTTTGAAGAGTGTGCGACCCATTCTTGTTAGGAAGATCTCACCCGTCCATTTCTATTCCAAATCTCAGCCACATGTTACTTTTGGGCCTTAACCTAAAACAGCTCTCTCATTTCTTGGACCCACAACACCACCAAAATATGAGACCCTTTTCAAAAATTCCTTTGCTACTTTCTGAACCTCTTGCAAACTAAATGCTCTCTCTCTATTAGTAAAAAAACTGTAGTTGTAATTACACATTTATGAATGACAAATGAGGGTCTTACATGTGTTACTATATTTTACTTTCTCAATATTTACAATCCCTAGTTTTCTTGATTTTAGATAAACAAAAGCAAGGAAAAGAAAGTAGAATATCTGCTCTGAATAATTTTTATTGTACACATGATTACTAAACATAATTTGGTGGTAATAGAAAGAACTACTAAACTAGGACAGTGCAAAACATTCATCGCTGGCTCTAAATAACTAGAAATTAAAACGATTTTAAATTTTTTATTTATTTACATTCAAGTAACAGTAAGTTCGACTTCTACGCTAATTATGAGAAGTGTTTTGTCACAACGTAACGTTATTTGTAGGAAGAGAGTGACTATGAAGTGATAGAGCCATTGCCTTCGTACGGACGAGGGAGAGACACTGATGGTGGAAGATTCATCAGTCTACTTTTCGGTTCAAACCTGACCGACGTGGTTATCACCGGTTAGCAGTTCAATCTAGTATCGAATCAACCAAAATATCTGAAGATTACCTAATTGCTAGTTTTCTTTTTTAACTTGAAAGGTGAGAATGGAACAATTGATGGACAAGGAGAGCCATGGTGGGGAAAATTCAAGAGAGGAGAGTTGAAATACACAAGACCGTATTTGATTGAGATTATGCATTCTGATGGTATCCAAATCTCCAATCTCACATTCTTAAATTCTCCTTCTTGGCATATTCACCCGGTCTACAGCAGGTAAATTAAAAACTCGCCCCGTTTAACTAATTGGTTATCATATGATAAACTATTAAACCGGTTGTGTTTATGTTTTTATATGCAGCAATATTGTTATCCAAGGTTTGACGATACTAGCACCGGTCACAGTACCAAATACCGATGGGATCAACCCAGGTACGAAATCATACCGATAATCTTGAAATATCAATAACCGGTTTTGTAAGATCTGGTTTAAAATCCGTTCCGGTTTATTTTAGATTCTTGCACGAACACGAGGATCGAGGACTGCTACATTGTCTCCGGCGACGATTGTATCGCAGTAAAGAGTGGATGGGATCAGTACGGGATCAACTATGGCATGCCTACGAAACAGCTCTTGATCCGACGGCTCACATGCATTTCACCAGACAGTGCAGTCATCGCTCTCGGCAGCGAGATGTCCGGTGGAATTGAGGATGTTCGAGCAGAAGATATCGTCGCCATTAACTCTGAATCTGGAATCAGGTACGTAACATAAAATATCAACCGGTTTAGTTTAGTTCGGTTTAATTAAACAGAACTTAAACCTGACAGGATCAAAACTGCTATCGGACGAGGAGGATACGTGAAGGATGTGTATGTTCGAGGAATGACGATGAAGACAATGAAATACGTGTTTTGGATGACTGGAAGTTACGGTTCGCATCCCGACGAGCATTATGATCCGAAAGCGTTGCCGGTGATTCAGAACATTAATTACCAAGACATGGTTGCCGAGAACGTGACGATGCCGGCTCAGTTGGCAGGAATAACGGGAGATCAGTTTACTGGGATATGTATCTCTAACGTGACGATTACGCTATCGAAGAAACCTAAAAAAGTGCTTTGGAATTGTACTGACGTATCGGGTTATACAAGCGGTGTGACTCCAGAGCCGTGTCAGCTGTTGCCTGAGAAACAACCGGGGACTATTGTGCCGTGTAACTTCCCGGATAGTCCCATTCCTATTGAAGAAGTGAAACTCCAACGTTGCTACTCCAGAAGAAGGCATATGTGAAGATGAAAACATTTTTCTTTTTCTTTTACAAATATATTTCTTGGGTTATAAGTAAACGTGTTATCAAATGGGATGGACTTGAATGAATAAATGCCAAAGCTTCATGGGAAAGACAACAAAAAAAAAAACCCTCTTACCTATAAATTATTTTCATAAACATCCTTAACTCTTTCTTTATCATTATATAACAAACCAGAGTCATAACGTCACACCCAAGTAACCAAATAACAGATGCTTTTTGTGCGTCCTGTCTCCTAACTGAACCCATCTCAAAACACGTTTGCTTCTGAAGTTGTATCATCTGTAAATTTAACTTTAAATTTATATAATATTTGAGAAACGTAAGAGAAAACAGAGTGGTTATTTAACGAGGTATGCATGTTGGACTTACTAGGGGTTTTAACGGGGAAATGGTTAACGTGATGTTGGTGACTCTGAGATGAGACAATAGGAAGATTATCAAAAAATTGTTGGGTTTGGTTGGATTCTAATGCAAAGACCCGAGAAGGCCCTTCAAATGTGCTGACACCGGAAAGATTCAGAGCAAAACCCTGCATATATTGTAATTCATTAATGATATCATGAAAAGCACCAGAAGTTTATTGAGATTCAGGGAAAATATAGGGTTGTGGAGAGACCTTTCTAAGGAATTCGAATGAGACGGAACGCTGAAATTGGACCAGATTTTCAAGAGAACCCAAGTTGAGGCAAACTAGATTAGTGTGTCTTTCTAGCCTCAGCGATACGAGACCTTTGGGGATGTCCGTGAAGCCTTCAAGGTCTGTAATTTCAAAGTTTAGAGATTGTAAGAACGAATCTAGGGAGTAGAATAAGTCATCATCGATGGATTTGATTGTTGTTATTGCTATTGTACTGGTTTTTTTTCTGATTTAGTACTTACAAACGATTAATTGCTCACTGTACATCTATACTACATGTTTTTCTGTAGAGCTTCTTATTTACATGATACGAAATCTAGGTCAAATTAATGTAGGATGCATCGATCTAGAAGACAATGAATGATCTCCAACAATGGAATATATTATTGTTCTGAACGAGTCTCAACCTCCTTTTGCATTGATCTCTCTCCAACTTGCATCCTCAACTAGTCAACTGCTACATTAAACAAATTAGGTTTTATACCGTTGATTAGCAATTATTTAAATAGTGACAAAAAGACACATGTCGTTAAATCTGTCTAAATAGATGTTTATTATGGGGTCCTTTGATGTCTTGGTCTTAAACAAATAGTGTTGCAGCCTACCGAGCCTTACTTTATCTTATCTCTTTTTGTCAACCAATTTTTCTTTGTCTTATTCATTTTGACGTAAATGATAGTATGTAAGGTTTCACATAATATGACAACAACGTGGTCCAAAAATCGAAATCATGTATCCACTTGTGTCGGTGCTTTAACTTCCAAAACTGCGATGCTCATCCAACACACAGATATCTGTTTAATCCATCTTTGTATGACATATCTATACTCTCAAAAAGGTGTTACGTACACTTGCAGACAACATTCACCGATGGAGGCTGATCAGTAATCATAAATTTTTCGTAGAAGAGAAAACATTAAGAAACATAGGCTTTTGCTTACAAGTGAGAGTAGCAATTCCTTGCAAGTTGCAGCGGATAGTTCACGTCGACTAGTCCTCGTCATCGTGTTTTGCTTCCCATGTAAGAGAGAAACAACGTTTGAAATAGTAACACAGCCATGAAATACAACTCGTTTTGTCTTCTCGCGCCTCCACATCATGAGATCTCGAATATATACTATTGTGCATCACTTCTGACTTCGTATCCAAACACATCGAATCTGTACTAGAGACAGAATCACAAATCGGCTGAATAGGGTATTCATAGGAACCTGTTTCATTTTTAAAATTGAAGTCGTTAGTTAGTCACTAGTCAGAATATAGATGCAGGTATATGTCAAGGATCTGAATTTACAAGGCCAAGGGTAACCTTGATTTAAATTATTGTGATATGCGATGCTTCGTCTATAATCTTGAGGCACCTTAGGCTCCAATAGTCTGTAGCATGTTGGTACTAGGACGAAAGGAGCAAAATTCGGGGACAAAAAGGGCCTCGAATCAATACCCTGTGAGTCATACCACTAAGCATAAGTATCAAAAAGTTAAAAACAAATTCAAGAGACACAGAGACAAATGACAGAGATAAAGACCCAATTGTATCCCCTGAACTGAAGAGGGTTTGCAGGATGAGAAATCCTGAAACTGCTGCTGCTACTAGGAATCAACGAGATAACAGTATCTTTCCAGGCACTTGCAGCGCCAACCAAGAAGCCTTGACGATAAGATCTTTCCAGTTTCAGAGCTTCCAGTGTCATTGATGAGTCGAGCATCTTGCTTGTGTGATGAAAAACAGTAAGATTTGATGATTCTCCCTGTAAAGATTCAGCCACAATGTCTAATTATATTTCTAGACAACGTAAAAACTACTAAATATAAATGTATCCCCGAAGGCAGAACACACCTTGGATGTCTCAGGACTATTATTATTGTAACTATTATTGTCCTTTGATGCAATTTTGGTTAAAGTTAAATCAACCTTTTCGACGACCATCTTGATGAAATCCAACTCGGATATTGAACTGCAAGAAGATACAAGCTCAAACAAATAACCTTTTAAATCCTGGAAAATTTAATCTTTTAATCATAGCCTAAATGACAACTTCTTTCTAAAACAAAAATAAAAAAAAAGGCTAAAATCATACCTTCTTTTCTTATAAGTCAGCCCAATTGAGTTAGCGACGTATCTCAAAGCTTTCTTCCATCTCTTGACCCTTGAATTGCGATGCTTCTTCTGCAAAACTACGAACTTTTTGCCAAACTTTCCGCTCTGCTTCTTGACGTGAGAAGTCTTAACTTTATAGAAGATTGGTATGGCAAAGTCAAGCTTCTCAGTCTCTAAGCATTTCCTGATCTCAACCAGCTCGTCTAAACACCACTCTGAGTCCAAGTAATTAATGGAGAAGATGACGATCACTATCCTTGACCTTCTTATATATTTGAAGAGGTTCTCCACCGGTTCTCCAAAAGCGTCCTCGTCCGTGAACACATTCACATTTCTGTCTTTCAAATGTTGTTTGAGATGTGGCAATAATCCCTGCCGCTCGTCTTTCCCCCGGAAGTTGATGAACACTAGAGGCCTGTTCTTACTTTTCCCCATCTCACACACCAAATTGTATCTATGTGCCTGTTAGATACTTAGATATAATACATTTTAAGTTTGATAATGATAAAAGTCAAAAAAAAAATTAATGCTCTCACTTTACGAGGGTCGATTATTATTATTTTTCTTTCCACGACAAACACACTTCTTAAAAGATTAATAAAAACAATTTTGCCGCATTAACAAGTAATCAAATAGGGTAATAACAGTTGCTAGTGCAACGTTCGTAAACCAAAGCAAAGCATAATCCGGGGGGAAAGAAACTCATCGTTTCTCAAACTCAGCCATCTCTTGGAGCTAAGGCTGACGACTACTCCAATTCAAAGAAATGCAAATCTTATCTATTGAAACTTAAATCTATAACAAAGTGGGTATAATAACTTTGGGTGGCTAAATTCAGTCTAAAAAACCGAATATGCAGGACAACCCTCAAAACAACTCAAAACCACACCAAATGAATTTCAGAAAATCACACTGTATATCACATAAATGGCCATACATCGGTCCACATCACAAGTTTATGGAATTTTATGAAATTCCTCGAGCTACACCCTTATTTGTCGGGAAATTGCTGAAATTCCCGTAAAATCACAGAAAATAGAATTTCAAACGTGGACGCACAACATATGTTACAATACCCGTCCATTTTATTAATCATTTGAAGAAAACAAAACAGAGGCTTAACGTGATACCCAAGTGACCAACGAAGAGCTGCTTTTGAGCATTCTGTCGTTTAATTGCACCAGTCTCCAGACATGTTTGCTTCTAAATTTGTACCATCTGTAAATTTCAGTTTTAGACATGTAAGTATAATATTCGATAAGTGTAAACGACAACAGATTAACATTTTATGTTCCAGGTATGTTGAACTTACTAGGGATTTGGGCTGGGAAATGGTTACTGTGATGCTGTTGATCCTGATCCGAGACAATAAGAGGATTTTCAGACCGTGGTTGGGATTGACTGGATTCTAATGCCAGCACCTGAGACGGCTCTTCAAATCTTCTGACACCAGATGGGTTCGAAGCAAAAGCCTGCAGAGTAATAGTAGCTAAAGAGTATCATGAAAAAGACGCAAACTTTGCTTGAGATTAAGACAAAAAGTTGTCAGGTTACGGAAAGACCTTTCGAAGGAGTTCGAATGAGTCAGAACGCTGAAACTGGACCAGATTTTCAAGAGAACTGAAGTTGAGGAACACTAGACTAGTGTCTCCTTTCAGGCTCAGTGATGCGAGGCCATTGGGGATCCCCTTAAACCCTTCAATATCTGTAACTTCAAGGCTTAGAGCTTGTAAGAACGAATTTAGGGAGTAGAATAAGTCATTATCAAGGGATTGAAATGTTGGTATTGCTGCTGTCTCCTGTCCAACTGTTGGTAGCAGAGGCTCTTCTGCGATCAACTTATCAGTAGTGGTATTGGAAAAAGTAGGTTCCTGCTGTCTCTCCCTGGATGCGAACAGTTCCTTGACTTTGGTCACGATATCACTGATGAACGCGGAATCATCCGTTCTGCAAAAAGAAAGCCAAGTAGTGTAGAAGTAATGTTGACACAGAAGCCAAAACATAAAAACATACTTATACTTATATACCTATGTTGACTGCTCAATCCCGGAATTGAGGCAATAGACAAGAGAGCTTGTCTCCATCTCCAGATTCTAGCTTCGGTATCAAGAATAGACTTCACATCGCCCCTGTTGACGTTTTTACGCACTTCGTTCTCTATCTTGAGAAGCCTATTACGGAACCATCCCTTCACTTCCTTAACATTTTCATCGTTAAGCTTATAGAAAATGGGGAAGGCATCGATCTGTCCTGCGTCTATAAGCCTCTTGATCTCAACGAGATCATCAAGGCACTTTTGTGACTCAGGATACTTGGCCGAAAAGAAAACTATTGAAACCTTCGACTCTTTGATCCTCTCTTTCGTATCTTCTAGATACACTGAGATTCGGTTCTGGTTTTCCAGTTGTGTTTTCAGAAAGCTCAGTAGGGTCTTGTCAAGATGTTTCTCGCCAAAACTGATGTACACAGTACGAGACGGAGGGCTTATCATCATTGCAAAGCGCTTCATAACGGTACATAAGAATGAAAAGCAGGTCAAAGAGTTGTTATCTTGGCCAGAACGGTTCTGAAGATTGTCATTACTCCCTGCCGTTGCTACCGCATCTGCGCAATCTGTCAGTTTTTATCCCGTGGGAATTAAGGAAACATATGTAACAGAGTGATACGTTTTGTAATATACAAGAAACTTACTAGTGACAGAAAAGCTTTGATCTTGGATTTCTTGCGAGGAGACAATAAGCCTGTTTCCAGTACATTGCTGAGGTTTCTTGGGAAACAAGAGAGGCTTGAAAGCAAATTTCTACAGAGAAATAGTGCCGATTAACTTGATCAAAAAGTTACAGAGAAGAAACTTTGAAAGGTTGAGAAATAAACCTTATTGCAGTCTTGTAGAGAACCTAACAACACCAACAGTATCTTTTCAGCTTGACCCGTCTCGTTTAGTCGCTGAGCGAGGAAAGGGTTTTTAAGAGAGTTTAGGTCAAGGAACAAAACGGTGCCATTGATATGATTGGATGGCTTTGTAATAAGATCTTCAAGATCGGATTTCTTTAGGTTTAGAGCTTGTAATAACGAATTTGCTGCTTCCTGACGATGCACCAGATGATTCTCTATGACTGTAAGCGGATTTCCTGGAGAAGAAATTTTTTCTAACAGTTCCTCAACTTTGACCACAAGTTCACTGAGGAAAGCCTGATCAGAGCTATGTTTATAGGAGAACCCCATTATTCCTCCAACAGAGACTAGAGCTTCCCTCCATCCCCAAATCCTAGCCTCTGTTTCAAGTTTCGATTTGATGCTTCCCCGACCAACTTTCTGGCGAACAAGATCTTCAGTTCTGAGGAGAGTGTTGCCGAAGTGACCTTTCTGACTCTTGACAGCGTCAGCTTTCACTTTGTAGAATACTGGAAAAGGGACAAGAGATCCTAACTTCATTTGCTTATTGATCACAACGAGCTCATCTAAGCACCAGTGTGACTCGGGAAACTTGGCTGAGAAAAGGATGAGCGCAACACCTGACTCTTTGATACGGTCGAAGAGTATTGTGATCGGGCTCCCTCTCGTCTCTTTCTCGTCCATGAAATAATTAAAACTGCCCTCAAATTTTTCTTTTAGAAAGCTCACCAAATTTTCTCTGTGGCTTTTACCTCTGAAACTGAGGAACACTTGATCACGTTTCCACGACGGAGGGAGGTTCATTATTTGCGCCATGGTGAAATGTGAATGTTCAAGAGTTAGGGAGTGATTGCTTGCAGATGAAAATGAAAAAGGAGAAGTGTATTTATAGTGTTTTTTGGGTTAACTATTGAAGTCAACACACCGAATTTGCTAACATGGATTAACTATATTTTCTTACCAGCTGCCCAGACGCGGTTAGGAAGTGCACAAGGGTCCATTTGTGTGGGTAGTAGTGAAATCGAGAGAAAAATGTAATTTAGCAAGTCCTTTTGGTTAGTTACATTAACAAAAGATTACATGTCTCAGTCTATACACTTGACGTACAACATAATCTTGTATAGAGCTTATCTACATTATACAAATTCTATGAAAATCTAACCAATAACTGGAAGTTGCATCTAGAATATTATCTCCAACAATGGAATATTAATTTTTTTTTTCTTTTTTCGAGGAGTCTCGATCTCATTTTGCATGGCATGCAGCTCTCCAGCTTGCATCTTCAACTACTACCTTAAACAAGTAAAATTCAACCTTTGATGTGCAATTTTTATATATTTACGAAAGAAAAAAATTTGTAGTTAGACAGAAATTGTTTAATACAGTAGATGTTTATTATGGTGTCTTTGGTTGTTTGGTCATAAACAATATTGTAAATTGCTACCCAGCGTGTCTAACATTATCCTGTTTCCTTTTGTCAACCAATCCGTCTTTGTCTTCTTCATTTTGGTCAAATGTTTGTTTTATATCACATGATTAAGTAGTCTAAGAAGAGAGATTGTTAAGAATCACATCAAAGTGACATTGAACCTTAATAATAAGTCAGTTCGATGAGTGATTAGTTTCGAATTTGAAGTTAAGTGACCTAAGTAAGAATTCTAATCGGTACTAGAGTGAAATTTAGTTGGAGATATGCGATTAAATTCATTTTCTCGCTCGGTTAACCAATTGATTTTAGTGGAACTTGGTTTGAGATGGGATAAACAAACATCACCGATCCATTTGAGATTTGGTTCCAGATGGATGATAGTAAATATCAATTATCCATCTGAATTTTGGTTCAAAATAGATTGATAACGAAATTTTCAATTATCCATTTGGTTGGTAATTAGCTAGGTATTACCGCTTGCTTAATCTACTCATGGCCGGATTCGATTATACTTACAAAAGAATGATTTAAGTTCAGATTTGAGTTGATGTTAAAACTTCGGAAACTGTAATGTCAAGAAGACATTACACACAACTGACATATTCGGTCCCAGTTGACTATTTGGGCATCGAACTCTTTCATCATTTGATATTTTTTGAAGTAAAACTAAATATAACGACAAAATTAATAAGATTTACACTTGCAGACAGATAACAGCAGACAGCATATGCTTGGAAATGTCAACCTGAGACTTTTGGTTAAGACACTAGTAAAAAAAAAAATCAGTTTCTTGCAACGGAAGGTTCACATCTACCATTCCTGGAGATCTTCTTTCGCAAAAACAAAGCTTAATAAGTATGTAGCGCATTAGCGAAATTCAACTGGTATTGTCTTCTTGCTTATCATCATATGATATTTCCCCAGAATAATGTTGTCAATGGTCCGTTGAGTTAATTACGTCCCGAGTTTGACCCAAGAGTGTTTCAGCTGTCGAGTTAACCGGATTTGATGTTTCTCCTTGTAACAGTAAATTAAGATTCAGCCACCATGCCAATTTAAGACAATAACAAAAAAGGGGAATATCTCTTAAAATATTATTTTGTGACTTTATGTTCAGATTCTGGCAGTATCAATAGTGAAATTTGTGTTTTGCTAAAGTGGAGAGAAGAGGACGAAAAAATAGTGAATACTCTTAATGGAAAATTTACGGGTCTTCTTTTTTTTGTCGACAAAATTTACGGTCTACTCATATAATGAAGATTCTGCTCTCTTTTTTTTTTTTCATCTATTACATCATCACCAGATTTTTTATGCTTAATTACATCATTACTCTAAGACACGTGGTGTACATCCTGACGTATAGGTTATGACGTACATATAGATATATGTTAAGCCAAACAGGATTATCGAATTAGTTTAGAAGGTAGTTTAGAGAGAAAATTGGAGCAGGATCCACATACAACCAAACAAAGTTAATTCTATCGCACAAAATAAATAATATTGATAGAATTGTTTTGTAAAATCCATATATATATGACGATTAGTGATTAGTTTAATATTTTTTTTTAAAAACTAAAAAATTTAAAATAAAAGAAATTTATCTCCATTCGCTGGATTAATGGTGCTCTAATCTACTCCCTAATACATATGGTACATATAGTGCTGGTGCACATTCACATACATACCTATGATCAAATTAAATAGCAACTATGATCAACACTGGTGTTTTGGTGATAAAAAATAAGTTTCTTAACCCACCGAGTCTAAGATAACGTGGTCCAAATGCGCACAAAAGGTTCGTTGTACGGTAGGTAACCAGGTCGTTATAGCTTATTCTTCTCAAGACTCGGGACGCGTTGTCTAAAAGTTTTTTAGGTCTAAAAATTAATCCTGCGATCCAAGAAATCCATATTAAATCCATAGTATACTAGAATCCTGGTGACCAATGTTATTCTAATTTAGGGGGTGGAAGACTACTAATATTTCTTTTACAACTATACCAAGATAATTTGGTTTTTCAATTCTTTTTACTAGCTGAATTTAAATTTTTAACAAAAAACTATTCTACATGTGCATGCCTTTGATTTTAGAGTAAATAAGAACAAGGTTAATCACAATATATGCTCTTGCACTAAACCAGAATATCAAACTCTCCTCAAGCTTATTATCTTATTATCCCCCTCTGCTTTTGTCGTGCTTAGCTGGTTCCTTATTGTCTTGTCAATTAGTTTCACCATGTATAAATTGTATTGTCAAAATAATATAATTGTTGTATTAATATATTTGGTCAAAATAATAATATTGTATTTAGTTGTTTTATTAATTGTATTGGTCAAAAGATATTTGAACCAGATCGACGTTAACGTTTTTCTTAACTTCCAAATAGCATCCCTTAAGTTAAGGGTCCAATATATTTCTTAAATAGTAATGAAATTAAACCTTTCTATTTGCAATGAAACTGCAACGTGAAGAAGAAGTTACAAACAAGTCAAATGTTTGGTCGCAGTCGACTATTTGGTCATCTCTATTATTTCTCAAGAAGGCAAAACAAATAAACAATGGTATTTTCCCAGACACAAGTCGAAGAAAGAAGCTCAGTTGCTTGATAAGCTTCATCTCTGCGAATCCTTCGAATCATCTTCTGCTCCGCATGTAAGGCACATACAACACTTGAAACGGTAATATAGAGACGAAATGCAATTTGGACGTTTTGGTCGTTTCTTATTCTTATGTTTTCTCTCGCCAGTAAATGTAAATTCATTGCTCTCTTGACTTGCGACAGGGGTTATAACCAAGGGAAAGGGCTTTAATTCATCTGCGATATAAAAGTCAAATCGTTAGTCACTGGTCAGGCGACATATTTTCAGGTCTATATCATCATGACATCAACTTACAAGGCAAAGGGTAAACATGATCTCTATTGTCATTATATGAGATGGCGCGTTTATGACCACGATGAGGCCGATCTTGAAGCATCTTAGACTCTAGCGTCTTGTCCCATTTTGGTACTTCAGCGAAAGGAGAAATACTACGAGACAAAAATGGCTTCAAATCAAAACCCTGTGTAGACACACGCATAAGAAAACAATAGGTATCAAAAACTGAGGAATATTCCCCCAAAAAAAAGAAGGAGAAAAAACTCAGAGAGGTAGAGACAGAGACCTCGTTGTTGTAGGCCTTCAGTATCTGGCATTTCTTTGCTGCAGAGTGAAGGACATGGTTCTTAGTGTCAAGATCAAGTTTGTCCCAGTTACTAAAGATTAATGCAGGATGTATCTGCTCAGACACCATGTGAAGGGCAAGCCAGTTTATAGCTTTTTCTAGTGACTCATTTTTTTGTCTATTGAAGCTCTGAAGATTCATAGGAGGCTGAAGAGAGTTTGGAGGAAGAGAAATCTCGAAACTTTTGCCAGTATGCATCGACGAGATGAGATCTTTCCATGCAAAGCCAAACCTGAATCCTTTAGCAAAAGCTTTGTCCAGGCTCAGAGCTTCCGATGTCACTGACAAATGGAGCAGCTTGTTTAAGTGATCGACATCGACCACAATCAGATTTGATCTTTCTTTCTCTGATACCTGCATTAACGATTAGCTACCATATATCTAATGTCACATTAAAAAAAAAAATTATTAATGTCAGAACGTAAAACACACCATAGTTGCTTCAGGAGTGTGGTTTGTTTTATTATCCTTCAATGCAATTCTGTTTAACAGCATGGAAACTACTTTGACAATATTCTTGCTGAAATCCAACTCTGGAATTGAGCTGTAAAACCAAAAGACATTGTATATAAGCACCCTTTTGATAACTATAAACCATTAGAGTTCTAAGCTTTTGATATGTAGTTCCCTCAAACCATATCTGTCTTCTGCATAAGTCAATCCAATTTGTTTAGAAACGAATCTCAAAGCTCTCTTCCATATCATGATCCTGATACGGGTATGCTTCTTACGCAAATCTTGAAACTTGTTGCCGAAATCTCCGGTTATGTCCTGAACGTTGGAAGGCCGCACCTTGTAGAAGATGGGCAGTACAAAGTCAAGCTTCTTGCTCTTTAAGTTTTTCTCAATCTCAACCAACTCTTTCATACACCACTTTGACTCCAAGTAGCTAATGGAGAAGATGACGATCACGATCCGTGAATGTCTGATATGGTTTAAGAGATTTTCCAACGGCTCTCCAGGCGCGTCCCCGTCCGTGAACACATTCACGTTGCTTTCTTTCAAAAAATGTTTGAGATATGGCACAAATGTCAGACGAAGATCTTTCCCCCTGAAATTGATGAACACTTGAGGTCTATTTTCCATCTCAAACAATAGTTTTTGATCTATTTAGTTGAGAGTGATAAACAAAAGTCAACTAAACACAAGGTTCTACTTGCCAATTATGTTTGGTTACTTAAGTATCAGTTTTTTTGTTTGGAATAATTATATAGGAAGTATAAATTAAAATTTGTATATATAAGACTTTGACTCGTTCCACCAGGATACATAACCTTTCCATCACAAACCGTTCTGGAGTTAAACACGCGAGCTCTACCTTTATAAAAAGAGACAGGGTCGTTTGAGCCATCTCCATCTATCAAAATTTCAAAGTGTTTCTCAAAACAAAAATTGTAATAAAAATTAATTATAATTAAATTCTAACAGAAATAAAAAATAAACTCCATGGAGAAATATTGCACAGACTTCTCATGAGTCTATATAATTAATTTGAGAATCTCTTGTCAGTCTCTCTTCTTTCTTTATTGTTTCTTTATTATTTTTCTTATTTTAATCATGATAACTCCTTTTTAGATAAGGAACTGGTCTTACAACGAATATAGAATCTTGCTCTCATGCAAGTCTATTTCTTTATAGGATATGAAGCAGTCATCGTGATACCACATATACCTGCTGGATCTTGAAAGTTACGAGCCATCTTAGCGTAGCCAGCTTCTCCCCAGCTCGTGCCCCATGAATTTCTGACGATCCAATAGTCTTGACCGTTCTTACTACCGTACCCGACGATAACAACCGCATGGTCAAGCTGTGTCCCGCAAGGTCCATTAAATATACCCTTAATGACATCAAACAGATAAACAAGTACAGTATAAGTTTATCGATTGTACATATTTTGGATTTAAAGATAAATTATTGGATTCTAAAGGTCGGATTTGCTATGTGCCCATATATATACCGATTTATAGAGCATGAATTCTTGGGATTTTTTGTCAATGGCAACACTCACGGGCTGGTGAGCAACAGCTTTCTTTAAGGATAACTCATCATTTTCAGGCATATCCTCGTAGCCGTCAATTGTAACGATCTTGTTTGATTTATACTGAGAATCACGTATCCAAAAACAAAGAAGTGAAACTAGTTAGTGAAATATTATTAGCACTTAGATATGGGTGTTTAGTTAGGGAACCACTAGTGGGTGAACCTCTTTGGGGTTACAGTAGCCTTGAACGCCCGTGTATGGATAATCAATTTGGGAATCGAGACCATTGTTATTGATAAGGAACTCAAACGCTCTGTCCATTAAGCCTCTTCCTTCACAACCGTAATTATCCGAGTTGCAATCAACCAATTCTTGCTCTGAGAGTGAGATTAACTCTCCTGTCACGATCTTATTTATTCCCTCCACAGCTGCCACTGAGGAGAATGCCCAGCAGGAATCTTTCATTTGACAGATGAAAAAAAATTGTATTAGTATATTAATGATAGATTTTTTTATTGCTTCAAACGCAAGTAGTTTCATATATAGTAGTAGTTATAATATTTTTGTTAATATTAGGATCTAGAGAAATTACCGTACTAAAGTGTAAATATATTCTCTGTGACGGTTTCTAAAATTCAGAATTGGATCTATTATGTTCTACATATTCTCTTTCTCAATTCAGTACAACTATGATACTTAACCATTTGGGTGTCAGAGATATAAATCTATATTTTTGGAAAAAAAAGTAGAACCTTTACATATAATATTTTCTTATACCGATAATTGAATTTACACTTTAATACAAACGATCCCTTTGGATCCTAAATTCCTAATACATATATAGTTGATGATACGTGGTCATGTTTTTTTTTTAAAAGAATAACCAAACAATTGATATACTGTATAAATGCAAAGTTTGCGTTTCTATATGTACAATCTCAAAAGAATGTTTTTGATGAATATACTAAATTATTATAATGAAATAATTTAATATATATATGTAATCAATATTTGTGAATGAATGTGAAAGACAAGTAAAAAGGTACTTACTGCAAGAGCCTTGGTCTTTAATCTCCGACACTGCACCTTTTTTCCTCCAGTCTACGGACTCTGGTAGCTGATCTCCAGCAAGTGACACGTACCTATGACTGACTCTGCGAGCCCTTTGAATCGGTTCGTGATCAGGGCGTCCAGACAAAATATCTTGGTACTCTTGAACGGTTAGGTCAGCAAACCTAGTCAAACCGAGTTGGTAACTGAGGTTCTTAGCGTTATGTTGGTCTATAAAATTGAGATTTTCCTTGAAGATCTCAAAACGCCGTTGCTTCTCTCCGAGAGCATCGACATAACGCTTCCCGTGATTGGACAACCACGTTTGGAAGATGAAGCCAACCTCGTCGATGCTCCGGCGACCACCGTTGGATGCGACGGGAAGGTCCACGGCCGAAGACCGCGAAAGAAAGAATATTATCAAAAGAAAGAGGATTGTCATGCAAGCTGATCTAAAAAAAACTACTCGTATGTTCTTTTAGTGATTTTGAGATATGTGTGATATATATTGTAAGATAGGCATTAGAGGAAAAAAGTTGAGTTGCCTTGGTTTGGCAAATGGTTATTCGGATTTATTTATTTTTCAAAAAGTAAAGAATAATTACTCATTGATAAAAGTAAAAATAATTAGTTTATGTAAATTCATTTTATCAAGATATTTAAGATTCATTGTACTCTCAACTAGTACTCCAGCCAGATTTTGTTTGATTCAGAATTATTTATGAAAAGAATAACGTATATTGAGACAAATTTTGCAAAAGAACTGGAAAATTTTACGTGTGACAAGGGGCAGGGGGTGGGGGGCAATGAAATCACACAGATGAGATACGAAACTTAAAAGCTCAAGATTTTATACATTGCCAATGTTACGACAGTTATATAGAGCGCCTTTGAGGGGTCGGCAAATAACCATGAGCCCATTTGATATGAGAAAACTTTGGGAGTAAGTGTAGTGATGGTCACGGCCTTATCACGATTTAGCCCAGCCCATTAACTAAAATGTTTTATCCAATTGATTGATTTCGTCTTTCCTTGTATGGCGTAATTATCCACTCATGACTTAATTTCTTGAAAAGAAGAGACCTCTCTCCCTAAACTTATCATAAACTAATCGTTGCCTAATTATTCTACTCACAGCTTTTGGATAGTGACAGCGGATATTACCCAAAGGCCAAAAAGCTTAGTCGCATGTCAAATTGTCAATGAAAAATTGAAAACACACATGCAGCCAAAAAAATGCACACTAAACCTTTTTTCAATCTGCCGTGAGTTGGGTGCATTTGTCTTTGACTTTGACTACATCTGAAGTAGATAACACTGTTATTAATATAATGAATTTGATTATTATTAGTTCTGCTGTTTTTCCTTTTATCCATTAATTTCCTCTTTAAATTCTAAAAGAACGCGTTTAAATTCTTTCTTTTTTCGGAACATCGAACGCGTTTGAATTTATTTTCGTGGTTGGCATGTGACGGCGAAACAAAATAACAATAATTATGATAAATCTTATTTGTCGCTTTTGATTGTTAAAATGCTTTTTGAGACATGATACGATGTTATTGGTTTGTGAATTATGCAATTTCGTTTTTTTCTATTCATGTATTTAGAATTAACGATATGATATTGATTGGGATTGTGCGCGTTATTTGTGGAAAGTATGACAATATGGTTTAAAGTTTAATTGACTAATTAATTTCCTTAAATAAAAGTTAATCATCACTTATACTGCCACGTGGGTTTTTCATAATTGCTCTATCGTGTTAAAGCGGTATATGAAGGAAAAACAAATGTGTAAAAACTAAAAAGTGATGCAGAAAGGTTTTTCATAACAAACGGCGTTATACAACTGTTTATTGTCATTTTCTAACCGTCATTAACGGTTAATTTCACCGACCAGAATAATGACTTTTAAAATAATACAAAGGAGCAGAGGTCATGATCCCCCGTAATTACCGCTTCCAGATATCTCACCGCACTGACATATGGATGTACGTATCTTAGAATATTTTGTGCGCTCGTAAACAGTGAAACTTCAAACCAAAACACTTCAGTAATCTACCTTTGAGTTGAATCTGAGATTTAAATAAGATTAGAGAAATAAAAATAAATATCATGCAAAGTGTATATATCCGTATGCATCAACATCTATTCTTTTTAGTCTTTTTACAATTATATTATCACGGAGGAAAATTTGTTACAAAGCTTTTTTTTTGCTTTTTGACTTTTCAGACAGTTAACTGTTTGCTCGATCTCCAGACTACATAGAATATTTTTTAGTTAAAGAACCCTTCTTAATAGCTTGCCATCTTGAGTTTCATTGCTAAGGCAAGATTTTCTATTTGACGAACAGTTTCTGCTAAGGTTTATGAGCCTGCTAAGAATAATTACTGAGGGTTGTATCGCTGGCTCCCCAAGATATAGCGTTAATGCATTTAATGATATCACATCAGAGTTCAGTCATGGAAAATACATGGTATATGACACTCCAGCGCCAAGTAATAGGTGACCGACAGAAGCGTAAAGCTATTTGTATAAACAATGTGACCCTATATAAACAATATAAACTGAAACGTGAAGCTATTTGTATAGACTGTAAAATTATGCTAAATATGTGTTGCTATTATTATTTGGGATATAGAGGTGTAAAACAAAAAACGGAAATCTTATTAGCTGAATAGCAAAGAGAAACTTGAGTTTAGGGAAATGGACAAAGGGTACCGAGAATTGTTGAATTACGATTGCATCGCGTGTTGTAAAATTGGGAATGCGTGTGGTATTAAAATGGTTGAAGTTAATGAAAAAGCTGCGATGTGATTCGGGAATCAGAGAATAAAGAGTAAATGTAATGGCAGTGAGAATTGATATGTATCCGCCGAGTTGACAGTAATAAATGGTCGAAGTGAAGTGAAGTTATTATTTACGCAGAATTAATAGCACATAGAATTTCAAATTTGTGGACGAAGATGGTCATGTTTTGTTCATTTGAATTAATAACGTGGATGGACGTAAAGATGATGTAACTGCGAAAAGATAGAGAGTAAATAGTATGGTTGAGATATTTATGGGCCACGAGCGGGAAACTAAAAAACTTAGAGGGTGGCTTAGGGTTTTGGATGGTTATATAAAGGCCCTCGATGGTATCAGCTAAAATTGGCAGTAAGAACAATAGATCTACAAAAACATAGTTGGGTTACTTTAACGAATACGAAGCACTGGTATGATTTATTGAAGTATTTATAAATAGGAATACTACGTATATTTCATATGATTTACATTTAAATAGATATCTAATCTTTCGATGTGGTGTTGTGAAAAGTTTTGTACTTAGGAAATGGTGTTGCTGTCAGAACTCTTGCAAGACTTGGTCCGGACTGAGCAGGGGTGGTGGAACAGAGGTGCTGATGGCGTGTGGAGGTTTG
>KE153662.1:184538-208300 GCA_000411075.1 Sisymbrium irio | reverse complement strand
TGGATTCGAACTGCACCGCAGCAACCAAGAACAATCTTCGGCAACTTACGGACGATCGACAAAGAACTTAGGAGTGAATAGGGTTTCACTGTTTACAAGGGCACTAAGAGAGATGAGAGGGTGTGACGATTGGTGGTCTTCTTTTTTCCTTTTAGCCGGGTGTTTCTATCGATGCGCAACAAGCTTCTCATTAATCCGGGGGTTGCCATCTGTCATGCTGTTAGAGGTTTAAATGAGGGGTTGTATAATCCATTACGCATAATATCCAACTTGTGTTGAATGTAATGGAGTAAAATCGCATGCATTAATTACTGTGAACAGAGTATGGGTTGGGCGCGAGTGGGGGTATAATAGGAATAAAAAGGGGTAAATTACCGAGTCATAAGCACTTCTGTAAGAAAACTAATTTGAGCTTGAATTTGTACCGTTTAGTTAATTTTCTCTTATTATTTTGTGCATGACTGCATGTCATATGACTCTCATAAATTAGGACTAGTTTCATGGTTTTTGGTTTTCGAATTTTTCCTATTAATCGTATAGTTTCAAAAAGTTTGTTTTCTCTGATCAAAATAAAGTGTTTCTTTGATAGTATGTTAGAGTGAGTTTTGTATACATCTTTGTTTGCAAAAAAGATATATATACATATCAAGATTTCAATGAAATAAAAAAGCTTGGGTTTATTCTAATTTTGTAAAAAGCTTTGTTTATTCTAATTTTTCGATATTTCCAAAATTGATATATAGATCACTAACTTATCCTGGATACTTAAGCGACGTCATTCTACAAATGAGATCTATATTAGTCATTAATACCTTAGATATATAAACGATGGCTAGTTATTTACGCATATCCACATCAGGCGCCTTAATTTACTTTCACAGATACTCAAATATACACTCTTATCTATAAACAAGAGGTGAGCTAATCAAAATTTCCCACCATTTAAGGAAGTTAATTAAACACTTATTTTCACAGCTAATCTAGCTCACGCTGCTCACCTCTTGTAATTTCTCGATACGCGTCCATTTAAATACATCATAACTTCTATAATGTACAAGGTAAATTGTAGATCTCTACACGTCCGTCGAGTAGCCTCAAACTTGACGGAACCGGTAGAAAGCTATATAGCATATTCCTTTCAAGATCGATCAGGGAATTCTACATCTCGAACGTCTTTTCATAAACATGATTATACACTAATTCCATCCATTAATTTAGAAGCACACAAACATACATTCATTTTTTGGTCATATATCCTAACCTAATCAATTATAGCCGATAAAATTCTCTAAAGATTTTTGTTTCCTCAACTAATGTTCATGTTTTTGCTCTTTTTAGTGACTCCGCATCAAAGAATCTTTGTAGTACACCACAATAGTTATTGAGATTAATTCTTATATTCTTCTATTTTTATCATGTTTATGGTTAAGTTTGCCACCTGTTATACCTACCGGCTTAGTGAAATCATAAAGATTAATGGATAACATAATCATTTAATAAGAGAGACGATTGGATGTCAGAAATGCTGACTCGGGAATATTTCTTTCTTTGCATATCTTTCACCCTAGCGTCCTTTTATGTCATTGAATTTTTTCTTTCACGGGCTTAGTGAACAAAATATGTGATACAAGCCGATTTATACGACATTCACTTCAAAAAAATCATACCAACTAAACAAGTGTAACATTGACAAAAAAAAAAAGAAGTGTGACATCAGTCACATCACGAGTCTTAAAAAACAAAAAAAAATATTATTTATACATCTGGGAAAAAAACAAGTTGAATATACCATTAATTAGTTATGGTCCCATTTAATTATGTGATATATATAAGAGAAAACCAAATCGATCTCTGAACAGATCATTCAGATAGATCTCATAATTTTGAGGGAAAAAAAAAAAGAATTGACGTCCAAAAAGAAAAAGTCTGTAATAAAAGACCAAAAAGACGAATATTCTTTTACTCGCGAGTCCCAAAGAAAGCAAAGAAAAATAAAATAAAAAAACCGAACATAAAAAACTCTCTCCGACAAGACATGCTTTCCACCATTTCAGTTCCGTCTTTCCTCTAAAAAAATTCCAAAACCCTTTTTTTTCCTCCATTGTCTGTGTTTATTCTTCTTCCCTCTTCAAAAATCTCTCTCCTTTATCTTCGGAAACAGAACAAAAAAACTCACTTTCTTTGCTTTGATTCATCACACACACTTACTACACTAATGGCGAGGCCAACGGAATTTCAAGGCTCGTTCCTCAGCCGAATCAGCATCCGTCGTAACCAGATCGTCTCCATGGACGTCAACCACGAGCAAGAGCTCGAAGAACTCGACTACTTTCAGAAACACGTCTCAGAGCGTTTCTCAGAGTTAATCTCTCCTTTCTCCTCCTCATCTGACGCCGTCGGTTCTCAGCCGTCTGATCCGATTCTCTCGATCCCATGGCTACAGACTCTCCTCGACGCGTTCATGTCCTGCGAGACCGAGTTCAAAGGGGTCTTGAGCACGGTTCAGATCTCAAAGTCTCCATCTTTAGAAAGGGTTTTGCCGGAAATGCTTGATCGGATTTTAAAGGCGCTTGATATATGTAACGCCGTCGTTAACGGCATTGAGTCCGTTAGACAAAGTCGACGTCTTGCGGAGATAGCTGTCTCGGCGCTTAAGCAACGGCCGTTATGTGATGGAAGCGTTCGTAGAGCTAAACGTGCGTTGACAAGCCTCCTCGTTGGGTTGAATGCTGATGGGAAAGATAAGAATAGCGGAAGTAGTGGCAGTGGTAACCGAAGGACAACGTCACGGTCTTGGTCGTTTGGACAGCGCAGCAACGTCACCGTAGGAGGAGGAGGTGGAGGAGGATCATCTTGCCATGTTGGCAAGAATTGGTCTGCGTCGAA
The DNA here is from genome assembly GCA_000411075.1 of Sisymbrium irio. Lineage (NCBI taxonomy): Eukaryota > Viridiplantae > Streptophyta > Magnoliopsida > Brassicales > Brassicaceae > Sisymbrium > Sisymbrium irio. The sequence goes on along the minus strand of KE153662.1, from coordinate 205,414 downwards.
GCAGATTCAGGCGATGGTGGCTAATATGATGATGCCACGTGGTGCTGAAGCTTCTGGGCCGGCGATGCCGGTTTACATAATGAGCAGTGTTATGGTTCTTGTGATGTGGGTGCTAGTTGCAGCGGTTCCTTGCCAGACAAGCGGCGTTCTTGTGGCGCCGTTGCAGCTTCCGAAACATCAGAGTTGGGCTAGCGCCGCTGTGAACATTCAGGAGAGGATTGGTGAAGAGATGAAACGGAAGGAAAAGCGTTTTGGTGGTGGTGGGTTTACAGGGGGGTTGATGGAGGAGATGCAGAGGATGGAGAGGGTTGCGTTGTCTTTGTTGGAATTTTCTGAGAGGTTTAGGTTTCCGGCAGAGGAAGAGGAGGAGAAGGATGTTGCGGAGAAGGTGGATGAGATGGATGAGGTTTGTCGGAGAATGGAAGTTGGATTGGAGGATTTGCAGAGACTAGTGAGGGAAGTGTTCCATAGATTGGTAAAAAGCAGGCTAGAGATTGTTTCGGTGCTTCATCAAGCTCCTGCAATCTAAACAAACCTGTATATCTTCGATAACAACAAAAATCTTTTTTTTTTTGTGATCTTTTCTTTCTTTTTCTGGGGTTTTTAGTCTTAAGAAAAACACTAATCTTTGAAAAATCTTGATGTGTATAATCTACAATTCGTATACATACACACCATGTTTGGTTACTGGTATGAGAAAACTGCAAAACTCTCTACTGACTGAGATTATAGGAGTCATGATGCTTTCCTGAATCTGTTCTTCTGCGGCTTTCGTGTGTCCTTTCCTGACTTGTGATTGTTTCCAGAAGCTTCCCTATGTTTACCGAAGCTTCTGTTACCGGGGCGCTTTGGTCCTGTTCTGCTTCCACTAGTGTCCGAAGCAGATGTGTGTTGATGATGTGTTGTGCTCTTCTGTCGTTTGAATTTGTTGTAGTCTTTGCCGCCGTCTTGTTTGGCTGTTGTTTCTGATGAAGCGTCTCTGTGATTTCTTTTCCGTGTCCTGTTATAAAAGAATTAATGCATCATTTATGCATATAATGAGCAAGCAGTGATTTGATTGGATATGTGTTCTTGTTCTAAAGTATCTTACTCTCTCGATGGGTCGATGGATGTAGTATTTGAATCATTGGTTTCGTCTTTATCTTTTGCTTTCGCCGAACGGTTCTGCATATTTAGATAAAAGGTGATATAGCCATTTCTTTCAATGTGTTGCAATGCGAGATTTTCAAGACAATTTACAGGGAGGGAGAGAGATACCTCTAAAACTGTCTCGAGGAAACTCTTGTGCTTGTCTGGTGTGGCTAATTGGACTGAGCGAGTGCCACATTTCCTTATCATAATCTCAACTATGATCGTTACCTGAATGCACATTTTCGTAAGTCAATCATCGCCTTTTGAGGAAGGTTAAACACTGTTCTCATTATTACCTTTGATTTAAAATAATGTCTTGAAACAGACGACCAGGGGAGAATTTCATATAAGAGGTTCTGCAATAGATTCTGCAAGTCTTGTGCTTGCGCTGTAGAGACTAAAACTTTCACAAAACCCAAAACAGCCTGGATGTACACGAAAACACATGAAAAACTTAAGGCGAAAACCAAAAATACATACTTGTAGAGTAAGTGAGTAACAACAGGTAGACTTACTTTAATAATCTCAATGGATTTGGTGTGAAGCAATGATAAAACAGATGAAAGAAGCTCTGGTGACGATAGACAGATCTCAGGGTCTTTGTATATCAAGACAGATAATGCAGATACTGCTCCACTCCTTATGTGCGGTGATGATCCAGATATATAACCCGTTATCTGAAGAATCATGGATTCTGATTGGTCATTTGAAATATAACGAGATTGGACTAAATTGATATGGAAACTCCTCTCATGCCCTTACCATGTTAATCAATTTGGGACAAAGTTCATCACTGTTCATAGATGATGAATTTTTCAGGGTGGTATATACCATAACCAGTGCATCACAAGCTGCCTTCCTATGTTCTTCTTTCCCCTGTAGAAGCAAAGGCAAGATAATGCACCAAAACGGTAAGACTTGTTTGGTAATTGTATTGATTCTCGAAGCACCAACGAAATGAAGCAGCTACAAAGGAGTATGTTTACATCTTTAAGTGTCAGGATCATCTCGTTAAGGATAAGGAAAGCCTTTTCATTCTCCTCCTCGGAGCTTGACTGCAGATGGAAATTTAAGATAGTAAGAACATTGTACAGTTTATAAAATAAACCATGGATATACTGAAGCTATAGTTCAAGTTTGATGGATAGTCTTCCGTTAACAACAAGCGCCATACTAACATCAAGTTTTAATCAATACAAAAGGATAGATTTTAAACCTGTATTCCATGCGCCATTAGAACATGGAAACATGCGAATCGACTTGTAGAAGATGCTGCATCCTCTGGAGTTTTATGGCTGAGTAACATCTCTATCACCTCCGCAAAATGAGATGAACAAAACCAATCATGTTCCTGCACAAAAGAGAGTAAAGCAATTTTGATAAGCATGGAGTACCACCCAATGATCAGAGTAAGAGCTACTACAAAAACCCCAGATCAGGTAAGCAACCTCTAGAACTTTGCTCAGTGTATCATACGCCCCACGAAGATCAGCCTCGTCAGTGGCCTAAAACCAAATTAGGTCATGGATCAGCCTCTAGATAAGAATATCTAGTGAATAAAATCTGTAAGCTGAAGTTCAGTAAGATACCTGAAAACTTTGGCGAACAAGATTATATATCAATTCAATAAGATCTTCTTTGGCTCCTTCAACAAATGAAGATGCAAGACCCAGTACAGCACTCCTGCAAGCGAGTGTGAAAAAGTCGTACCAGGTAAATGAGAATAAGAGGAAAAAACTTCATATACACATGGATGTCATGCTAACACAATGTGTATTGATATTTAAGAAATCAAGAAATTTAACAAGTCATGGAAGAGACTTAAAAGGATCATTTTCAAAATACAGGGCACATCATATATCTAGATAGACTATACCTCTTTAACTGTGTCCTTGTTGCACTGACGTTGTCTTTTTCTTCATCAATCGAATCATTAGACTGATTGACCTGCCCTTCAATCTCGCTTTCACCAGCAGGATCAAACTTATTTAGCAAGGAAATTAAAATCTTTTTCCGCACTGAAGAATCAAGAGTAGAAGCTAAGCATCCAATTGCAGCCTGACATTACAAAAGCATAAATGATGTAATCTTCGGCCAATCAAAACTTCAACTACTTAGATCAAACGAACACACTGGCCTATGCTGAAGAAATTGACGCATAGGAGCAAACATTTATTTGACACAGAAATAATAATTTTCGATGAGAAACATAGGTAGTTGGGAGACATTTGAAGATCTTAAACCAATTTTTTCTATAATTTTGAAATGCAGAGAATAACAAAAAAAAATTGTAAACCTTAAAGTCTGCACTGATCTCCGTGCCTGAGGCAGTGAATACATCGACAAGAGTTTGAAGCAACTTTGCCGAGCTTGATGCCAAAGCCTTCATGTTTTTCACCGAAGCTTTCTTCGAATAGTTAAATCTACTTTCAACCTCTGGTTTTGCACCTTCACTTGTATTGGCTTTTTCTTCGTCCATATCTTTACTGGGCTTAGAAATTCTTTTATTCTGATTTACAAGCATCTAAACAAGTTTTTTTTTTAAATGAGAATGAACTTTGGAAAAGTAATAGAATATTGTTAGAGTAATATGCGAAGGAACTCACCTGTAGAGAAACGGCCACGGCTTCATGCATGAAGGTTTTTTTCTTGATAAATTTAACCATCAGCTTGACTAAAGATCCAAATTGCTGGGGCACATCAATTGGGTAGTTACAAAAGGCAGGTAACAGTCTCAGTAGCTCATGACCACTTGCCCGCAACTTTTTTCCGTGAGCTGACTTTTTAGCTAATGAACAAGAACATAAATAAATGATAGTGATTGAATTGCCAGACACATAAAGAATCATCAAGGGATTGTGCCTAGGTGGTAACTATTTTATCGCATGATGTACCTCCTTTAGAAGCCAGTATCAGTGATTTGGCAAGGGGAACAATGTGGTCGACATAATACTCAAGAGATCCTCCAATAATGTAGTTTCTTAGGATAGGAATTAGCCAAGCATTTTCGCATGAGTGACTCTCAGCTTGAAGGGTGATAGGAAGAAGCGTTAGTAGCTTCACTGGCCCCATGGCAACCACTGCAGACCCAATGCATTGCTGAACCTGCATATATCTCCAATCTATTATAAATCATATAATATAGATAGACTCAAATGTAAACAAAAATATGATGAGAATTAAGATGTCTTTTTTAACTATGGACAACTATTGAAATGTATCACTGAGTGCTAAATTCGTTAGTATCCACTGGGACATTAAGAAAATTAACTCACATTCTTCTGAACCAACCATAAACCTAAAATAAGAGATCAATACCACAACTGTAGTACAGTAGGCCCTTTCGTAACAACAATTTACAAATCTAGAAAGTAAAGGAAAATCTAGTCAAGTGGGAGAATCATTGAAAACTTACATATTCCGAGCTAGAAGTGTCTCCAGTTGCATTTTTCATTATCTCCGCAAGCTTAATAATGATATCCTTTGCAAGGGTATATGAAAGCTCTCCTGAAACAGTGGGAGATAGATTTAATTATTTTTTTAAGAGAAGTGTTATTCACACCGATCTCAAATATCTTTTGAAGATACAAGGTGTTTGCTTGTTTCAAATTGTTCTGTAGCTAATATGTTCAGGATGACAAAACATAGCACCCGAGTGAAAGTACAACCTACCAAGTTTTTCAATCAAAAGAGCTGTGACAGTTAAAATGTGCTCCTTTGGAATTCCATCACATGAGTTTAGGGTACTCTCAAAGATAGTGCATATACTTCTTGCTGCATTTATATTGTCTCCACCCGTTAAGTTATCCTCATCTTCACTAGACAAGCTTCCCTCGGTCAGAAGATTATTTGTGTCGATGTGGCTACTGATCAAATCTTTTAAAATAACTGAGGCTTGGGATGCAACGTCATCCTCGGAAGTCAGAAGACCTAAAGCATAGGAAATGGAAAGTTGGACTTCATCATTATGAAATCCAAGTCCGTGCAATGAAGAATAAATGAGCTAGATGCTGAAAAGTTCGGGAGGGAAAAAAAACCTGCCAATGACCCACAAACTAGTGGAAGTTTCCTCAGACATAATGTCGGTTCGACTGAGTTAACTTTCTCCAAAGCACTTTTTAATAAGGTGTTCACATGCACGATACTGTCAGCAGGATTCTGGTCGTGTGAAGATACATAACTAGTCAAAGAAGTTATGACCCCTTCTATCTCAGGAACAATTATTGTATTATCTGAACTCTTGAAGATAGTATCAATCGCTTTAAGGATTTGCCTGGTCAACGGCGAAAATTGAGAACTCATAAGCTTACAAAGTTCTGAGAAAACACTAGAATTAACTTCAGCAGAGAGAAACGGAATCGTAGCACTGAGAACATTTAGCACATGTGCAGCCTCCGCGTTCTCGGATTTCAATGTTGACTCAACCTTAGAACCTTCCTTGATCTTCGTCGAGCTTAATATAGATAGCACAGGCTTATGTTCTTTAAGTAAACCATATACTGTATCACTCGCTTCCTTGATAACAGTAGATGACCGGAGTGAACCAAATAATTTCTCCAAACAATCTTGAGCACATCTTCTAACCTAACAGAGGCAAACACACAAACCAAAGATTACTTAGTCACCACATTGCCATATATCTTACCAAAAGAATTGAAACTTTGAAAAGATGGCAACACAACCATAGCTTCTCCACCAGCAAGCCCACTAATATATAACTGAAATGAACAAAATGAAATCATAAAGGTGATACCTTTGGACGTTTATCAACGGAGAACTTGATAAGTGAAGCAAAACCTATTTGAACAGATTCCCAATCATTCAAATCGCAGAAGCCAACGAGCAAGGTCCCAATACACTTGACACCAGCTCTCAAGCTCGCAACACCAAGTTTATCTCCCTCTCCATCAATTTTACTTACTAGAACACTCACAGCCTCACGAGCCATAGTAGCTGAGATTTCACCGGGAGGAACGAGAGGAACGACTATGGAGAGGAATGTAAGCAAAGCAGAAACCGCCATGGGATCCTCAGTTGAAGAATCCAACGAGGATATAGCAGCTGCGAAGAAAGCAGGAGGAGAAGGAGGAAGAGACTCAGAGGTGAGAATGGAGCGCATTGCGGCGGCTGTGGCGACGAGATGACGGTGCTGAGAGGCGGAGGACTTTGCGTAACGGTCCATAAGCTGTTGGCAGATGTCAGTGTCGCCATCTTTGAATGAGATTTCGTCGTTTTCATCTGCTCTGTCTTGATGCTCTGCTTCAAAGGCCGCCATAGCTCCAAGAGATTTTTGTTTAGGGTTTAAGGAAGAAACAAGGAACAAAGACGACTAAATCAAATAGAAAAACCAGTGAGCACAGTAGACCGGGAAATTCATCCGGTTTGGTTTACCATGTCTAATTTATTTGGTTCGGTTTGGATTCGAAGTCGAAATCATATCGATCTATAATAGACCGGTTGATCCAATTTGATTTCTTTAATAAAAAATAGCTTATTGTCAAATGTCAACCACTGAATTGTATATATACAAAAATATACTTTCAATCGTACATCTATTCATATTTACATTTTGTAAAATATCATTTTTAATTATACATTTTTCTAATAATTATATATGATTATAAATTTAGATTAAATTATACTATTTGTTTAAAATTATATATTCGATCAAAAACATTAAAAAGGGGAATTTAAAAATAACCAAAATTAAAAAGCAAAATGAAAAAAAAATAGAGAATAAAAAGAGAGGTAATTACTACATTTTTTAATTTTGGGGTTTTTTTGTGGCTATTGGATGCAATTTCTCTTTAAAAATTAATGCTCTATAAAGTTATAAAAATAATTAAAATTAAGATAAGCTAGATTACATTTACATCACATAATAAAACAATATAAATATCATAAATTATTTTAACAATTATAATTTGTATAATTATAATGCAGCTTCAAAGGTGGTTGGTGTGTGTTTAACAAAAAAAATTGTTTAACAGTCATGCATTCAATCAAGTAACGCGCTAAAGTTCAGTTCAATTTGCCGATTTCCTTTACTTATTTTGTAGAATGAATTAATGAATTTGTCATTATATACAATAAATATTCTTTGTCGCCGTTTACCAAATTTAAATTATGCTTAAAGGCGGTTGTTAGAAAAGAATGGGCACAAGCATGCTATGTTTTCTTTAGGGGCACACCCTATATATATAGAAAAGTTGTAAAGTTGCCGATAACTTGAGATTAGGGACCAGATTTCTAAAGTTTATTGTGATTGCTGTATACCAATTTATTATCACGTTTCACTTTTTCACATGAAGAACCTTCAGTAATCTTACTTATATCAAGTAAAACAAAAGTAAGAATTACAATAATTTACTGATCGATTTGTCAGTCCCACTATAGCCAACTTTGCTAGTTATATAGGAGTGCAAGCAACAAATAATAACAACAACTTTCATCTAGGGCCGGCTCGGTATAGTCGTATAGATTTAATAGTATGCGGTTTAATGGAGTTTATGCATGTTTAAAATATCTTTTTATTCTCCGCCATTTCATTTATAACTAACAAACTTGTTTAAAAAAACCAACGTCAGAGTCCAGTCTTTCTCAGCAACATTTTTTAATACTTTTTAAAGAATTTTTTTTTATCAGTTGATTGATTTTTCTTAGTCTCAATAATTTGGTTTACAAATATATAATTAAATTAGTTTAGTAGTAGCACGAAAACGCGTATGGAGACATCAGACGTATCACATCAAATAGAAAGTTAATTAACAGAAGATGATAACAATTATTTTATTGGCTTTAGTATTCAATCTCAATCAAATAATCTATAACAATATAAATCTAGTCGACCCAAAAGAGTGACAATGCAGATTTATAGCGAAAAAGAAAGAGTGACAATGTCATCTTATCACCACCTTATAAAACAACGATTCGTGCATTGAGACGTACGACACAGCATTCCTTTGTACGGAACATTGTTTTGTTAATTAATTGTACGGACCTAACTTGATTGATGCTAATTATATAATACAAAAAATTATTTCGGTTAAGTTACTTAAAATATGTATACAATCAAGTGATTGGTAGATTTTTTTTGGCCGATTTTAATTTGGTACACAGCACTGTGGATTGATTTTACAAGATACTACATAATATACTTCTGGAATGTTACACCTAAACATATTACATAGATAATACGATGACTAGTATAGAAATTTCGAATTTCTTTGTGCCGGAGTTGCCTAATTAAGATTTAAGGGATTCGTTAACTAGTGATGACTGTTTAATCCATAAAAAAAAATTAGAAATGGTACAATAAAACACCCGCTGTTGGCTTTTGCTGTCATATATTTTTGTTGTTTTTCTGACAAAGAGATCATACGTTTTTTTGGTCTTTTTGTGTATACATATATACTTTTATATATGGTTGCTTATAAGATATTTCAAAATAACACGTTTACGATATTAACATGGTATCAAATAAACGTTAACATAGATCTGCTTAATGCAACTGGTATTTTAATTTCTTAGTAGGTATTCAAACCAAAGAACAAATTTATCGAATATCGATATCCATTTTATTCTTTTAAAGAGAGTAATGTCAAACTCAAATATATTTTGGTAAATAAATTGACGGACAAAATATATTCTCGTAAAGTTATTAATTTGATTATTATAAGTAAAACACTGCTAAAATCTATCACGGATTCTTTGATCATACATCATCTTTTTCATATTTTCTCTTTGGCGTGTCTTCATGTGGTTCATTTTTGTTCTCCTTTTAATTTTAAAAATAAGGGCCAATTATTAGAAAAATAAAGCTGAAAGGGTCAATCTATTGTGATTCCATGCTTAAGAAACATATACATATATATAGTTGTTTATACACGTACATACGGTACCGCACAATATATACAAATAACCTAGTGCAAGTGGAAACCCTACCCGTGATGTCACGAATATAATTTGGAAGTAGCTTGTACAAATTAAATTCATTTAAAAAAAGAATCGACAATCATGTTGTAAGTGCTACCATATTTTATTAAATATTTGCTGGTCACATAAAAAAGTATATGCATCAGTTATTCACATTACTATACATTATATCGTCGACAAATAACAAAAAAAAAGGAACTTAGATATAGAAGATGGATAAAGATTTTGCAAGAGTAGCCCAATGACATGATACAATGTTCATACTAACGCTAAATATCGATGAACATATTAATGTCGAACTATCCATGTTTGTATGACAACTAACCCAGTATGTGTTAACTATATATATGAATACTATTATAGTATGGACTATCCACGATGGACTCCTCGGTGACTATTAAGTACTAACACAAACTGCACGTATGTTTCTTTTTGTTAAAGCACGTATGCTTATATCAGACGTTAAAAGAAGAATTCAAAGAAATCGGTTTTATTGGTATTCTTCTTTTCTTCGTTTTTGAAATTTTCTTTTGCTGAGAGCATCAATATTATTATACTGTATCATATGTTGTCATAGTTACATATAACATGTCGACATACAAAAAAAAAAGTATTTATAGTATGGACTATGGATGATGGATCAGTTCAAATCACCAAGTAAGTATGAAGTAATATTTTCGACATCTATTTAAGTGAAGTATTAATGGAAATCAACAGTCTAATGAGCTTGATTGGTAATTTGTGGAATGGAACGGTATAATTGACGGAATAACCGTGCAGAAATAATCTCCTTTCAAAAAAAAAAAAAAAACATAGCAGAAACCAAAAATCGGTATATTAGATTTATACGACTGGTAAAAACATATGCAAAATCATTGCCCCATTTTACTATTATTTGTTAGATTACCGCTCATGTCACTGAATGGGTAGTGCACTAGTGCTAATTTAACTTAACATGTAAAATTATCTGTATCATGTATTTCATTTGCTAATTGCACTTTAATTATGTGATAAATACAAGCTATATATACAGCCATGATATAGTACTATACCTGGAGAACGTTTTCTGTGTCTTGTCGTATCTAACAAATCTCTACTTAATTCACATCCTGAAAATGTTGTTTTCTTACTCTATATATAACTGATTGAGTCAATCCAGATAGTTACTATTTTAAAATAAGTATATACGCGAAAGCATGCACGTCCGTAAATTAAAATTTGTTGTTGTATACATTTCACTTTGCGATACTAAAACGTATTACAATATTATGGGAAACATAAAGAAACCACGAACCTAAAACAGTATGCATGTTTGAGATTCGAAAAGAAAAGAATAGAAACCATGAATTAAGCTATTTACACGTCCCACGTCGAAGCATGATAGCACCCACTAATCTATGTTTGTCTCGTCCATATCGTCCTATTGAAATTGATCTCAACACAAAATGTCTAACTACAGCGTTTTCCATTGGAGATGATTTACAAATTCAAAAGGTATTTAAAAACAGAAAATCGGTTTTTGCGTTATTTGCTTATGACTGACGATTTCTTCTCAGACCTCGCTTTTTCTATCATGCATTTTGTTTTCTTTTTCGATTTTCCTATCCAGTGTGCGGTTTATCTCATTGCCACTATAAAGGGGACCTCTTTTCACTCTTTCTAGCGAATGTTGGTTAATCAGTTTTCAATGGAAATTCTGGTATAGTAAATGACTCTAGTTAACTTTATTGTTTCTTAACGTTAATTTTTTACTATAAAAGTGATTTAAAAAGCAATATATACATATATCAATATTGCAGTTTAGATTTTTCACGGAGACGCACCAAGTATTGTGTGTGTGTGTATATATATGTATGTATCGATATGTATAAATAGACCGTCAAGTTGGTGCAAGAGGGGATGAAAAATTCTTCCTACTTGCAAGCGCAAGCTGACTAATTTTCTTTTTTAAATGATTTTTTTTTCTCAATAAGTTTTCTTTACTAATTATTTTGTTGACTTTGAGTTATTTGCCTTTTCTTAGATGTTGCCTTTTATGGGACTGCAGTCACCCGTGCCAACTTCCATTCTTCCTCCCCTAAAAAGAAAGGCTATCAGTTCACCACGGACCGTCAAATATATATTAAGAGCTTAGTAAAAAGTTCAACACATAATTATGCATGGGGGCTAATAAATAGTCTCGGAATATAAGAAAAAAAACAAATATCGTGTTAAGAATTAACATAACATATTGGGCTATCTCTACAGAACATTTTATTTTCTTAACAGAAGATGCGAAAAAAGAAGATATTATTGGAGAATCTTTCTTTACTCTTAGTTGGAAGATTTTGTGCTACGGGCTTAAAGGTGTCCCTATTCTATGATAGAGGCGTGGGGTTATTGGACCAAACTATATATTACCATAAGGCTTAAAATAAAGTGATAATACCCTCTCAAATTATTTGTAACGTTTTAAAATATTTTTTATTAGGAGAAGCTTAATTACTCGATCATACTTGCAGCACTATTCTATAATTATATTTAATTTTATCCAATTGCTGTTACGTGAACACAAGGTAAGCTAGACTTACGTACCACATTAAACACACACATAATTTACAAGTTTGAAACAAATGACAAAACCTTTTTATATATAAAAGTGATAGTGTACAGTGTACGTCATACATATGCATGTTCAAATGCCGCTTCCAGTATTTAAATTTAGTAAAAGCAACCATATTAAAATTCTCTCTAACTCTTAAGTCTCTTATACGTATATGCTTCAGAAAAAACATATATATATATATATATATATGCCAATATATAAATAACAGAAATATGGATTTTTCTGAATTTTGGTGTATGAATTATAATTGAGATATTTTGTCGGAGATGGATATTTTGACAAGTAAACACAATTGTATTAAAATCTAAGTTTAGGTACAAATTGACTTTTTCTAAAGTCTACTCAATAAATTGTAAAAGTTGAATGACAAACGGGTTTACATGGGAAACGAAAAAAAAACCCTAAACCACAAACAGTCCAATTTTTTTCCTCTTCTTTATATAAACCGATGTTGCCCAAAAGGCATTTTCTCGCCATATACTTGTCTAAGAAAAAAATAAAAGAGGAAACAAATCTCTAAGAGAGAAAGATGGGTGAGGTAGCTTATATGGACGAAGGAGACTTAGAAGCAATAGTCAGAGGCTACTCTGGCTCCGGAGACGCGTTTTCCGGAGAAAGCTCCGGCGGGTTTTCATCTTCGTTTTGCCTCCCAATTGAGACGGCTAGTTTCTACGAACCGGAGATGGAGACAACCGGTTTAGACGAACTCGGTGAACTCTACAAACCTTTTTACCCTTTCTCCACACAAACGATCCTCACGAGCTCCGTCTCTGTTCCCGAAGATTCAAGAACTTTCCGAGATGATAAGAAACAACGAACACATGGTTGTCTTCTATCTAACGGATCAAGGGTTGATCATATCCGAATCCCAGAAACCAAAGCGAAGAAGAGGTTAGTTATACTTGAAATCCCGAGCTTCTTTAAAATGCGAAAAATAAAACTTGGTTACTCCTAAATTATCTATAAAGAAAATGGTTAAAAGTTGTCTTTACTACGATTATAAATCATTAGTAAATATAGAAATATACGTAGTTACCAAAATGATTTTCTCCAACTTGGTTTTGTATTTTTTTAAGTCAAATATATAATGTATATGCTCCTTGTTGAATTAAATAATAAATGTATTATGAGTTGAATTTGGACAGCAAGAAGAACCAACAGAAGAGAGTTGTTGAACAAGTGAAGGAAGAGAATCTGTTGTCGGACGCATGGGCGTGGCGTAAATACGGGCAGAAACCCATCAAAGGATCTCCATACCCACGGTCTTAAACCAATCCCGGTTTAGTTTGTCTTATTCTTACTCTTAACCAAACATAATATTTAAAGGTTTACTAAATCTCTCGAATTTTTGTTTTTATTCAGGAGTTATTACAGGTGTAGCAGCTCGAAGGGGTGTCTGGCAAGAAAACAAGTCGAAAGAAATCCTCAAACCCCGGAAAAGTTCACCATAACGTATACGAATGAGCACAATCATGAATTACCAACCCGGAGAAACTCATTAGCCGGTTCGACTCGAGCCAAATCTTCCCAACCTAAACCGTCCGTAACCAAAAAATCCGGAAAGCAAGTGGTTTCGTCTCCCACAAGTAACCCCATGATCACATCCGGTGATGAATCTTCTGTTGCGGTTCAAGACATGGGGATTTCAGAAATGAATAGCTACCAAACAACTGGAGAAATCGAGGGCACAAGTAACAATTTACCACCCGATCTGTTGAGCGGAAATTTTCCGGGATTTATCGGTGACTTTGATGAAATATTGAACAGCCAAGAATTCCTCAATGGGTACTTATGGAATTACTAGAGAACGTTAGGTGTATGTATATATTCAATCTTATATTATAGTTGCATTGCAGCCGTTGAGAAAAAATGTATATTTATGTCTAGTCTCTAGCTAGAAGATAAGAGCGTCGTAGACTCTTTACGTTTTGTTTAATTTCCAGCTTAACCTTTAAATTTAACCAGATATATTTCGGATTTTTTTCTTTTCGTCGTACAACTGCTGCTAAGACAATCCATTTTCTACAGAATTTTACATTTCAATAACAAATAAATTTACAGGACGTTTAACACAACATTGTCACCGTTCTATAAAAGGCTTGGCCTAACTAAACGTTAACGTTAGGTTAAAATGGAAGTGTCCTCCCTAGCTAGACGGTTTCTAGACAGTTAATTAGGCATCCTACAAGATCTATTTTGCATCTTAGACGACAACAATATACAACTCACCCACTCAGCCGCATTTTAGTATTCTAATGAATGTGAAAACTACTTTTTTTTCTTCTAACAAATCAATTATTGACGAAGAATTCATATTCAAATAATTGGTCAGATAGTTTGAAATAGAGTTCTTTAATTTAATATACTCCTATAAAATAAGTGGCATGGTTCATTACTGTAGCGACGAATCTGTCTAGAATTTTTTAATACGTTCAGTATTTTCTTGAACATTTAATGATCAGAATGGTTATCCTCATAATTAAAAACATAATATTGGTCAGCATAAAAATAAGATCGAACACATATTAAATACTTTCATTTAAATAACCTATTTATACTTTAAGCAAATGAAATATCCCCTGGTTGGTTTATTCAACTTTGTAAGTCTAATATTTGTTGATGCATAAATTATAATCATATTCTTCTTTACTAATTTCGGTTTGAGCACAACTAAATTTAAGAGTAAATTTGCCCGGTACAATTGATCCCGGTGCTCTAGCTAGAATTCCGGCTAATCATAGCGGCGACGGGTCCAATAAAGGCGGCGTTGATGTAAGTTGTGGGCTCGGCATGGGAGTAATCTGATCTTTTGTCACTAAACTTGTCTGATGAATCCGGTCCGCCCACAATTGCACCGGTATGCACATTTGGATTTGGTTGATTAGAATTGTAGTATGAAAATCCTCCATTGCAATCGATTTTCTCCGGTTTAGATTTGATTGACGGTAAAGACGAACCTCTATGATGAGGCTGTGTTGGGTACTTGCTCCCGAATCCGACCATGTAAGACATTTTCATTGGATTATTTCCAAGGATGTAATCCACCTAAGATTAAACCGACCAGTCAACATACATAAATGGTGTAGAAAAACTGGACTAGGATTCAGGGAGGGCAAATTATATTTTATTACCTGTGATTTGGCGAATTTCTGAATTTGAGATACCGTGAACTGGGTTGACCCGCAATGAATTGAACCGACCCGGGCTTGTGTTAGAGTTTTTGAGTAATGGAACAAAACCGTTATTGCCGTTGTTACATATTGTAAGTTGCTACTGTCTCTAATAAACAAAAGGCCACCTGAATAATCATATAGACAAACATATATAAGTATAAAACTAATATCAACGAAAAGGGAAAAAAACAAATCAAACTAATTTTCTGGTTATTCTAGATAACCGGTGAAAATTACCAGGAGTTGGTCTAATTTGTTGAGAGCTACTTCCTGGCATCAATGCGCAGACGAATGACTCAACATCGTTCTTAAATTTTCCCAAGTTGTTCTTCCCGCTGTAAAACTCCTTAAGAAAAATAAATGAACAAGAAAATATTCATTAGATCAACGTAATTTACATGGTTATAGAATTATACGAACTTGCTTTAATCTTATACTAACCGATGCGAGTAAAGCCTGAGCTCCGGCGAATTTATTGTCCCAGCTGAATTCATTCACGGCTTGGCTCCAACCTTGATTGCTTGTGACATAATTTATGTATTTATTTTCTCCAGTTGCTTTGTATAGCCAAGCCGCAGCCCATAATAACTCGTCCTTTTTTACCATAGAATAATTTGAAAAATGAAGTATATTGTTATTTAATTGCAAAAGAGTATTTGTACGTTGTAACATGGAAACATTCGTATAGTTAATTTGGAGGTTGGTTTGAGATAAGTCGATATATCTATGTGTGCCGCTTTGATTCGGTCTAATTACCTGGTAGCCTGAGTATGAGCAGTAGAAAGGGCAAGATGCTTGATAAGAACCTCTGTACTGATCAGCAAATTCAAATAGCTGCAGAAAATGGTCAAATCCAACGTTAAACCAAATAACCAAACATATACAGAATCTAATACACGGTAAAAACCTCATGATTGAACGTTAGGATCATTTAATTGTATATATATATAGTATACTCACGGATTTTGCATGGTTTAGTAGCTTTGATGAATAATTAGAGTCGACCGTTTTGAAAACAAGTGCGGCAGAGGCAAGCGCGGCTGCGGCTTCACCGGCGGCTTCGGATCCGGGGGAAGAAGGATTGATCTTGTAGAGAGTTCTTGCTGTATCCATATCTTCTGGCCTCTCCCAACAACTATGATCTGAATTCCCATCTCCTACCTTTTATGACCATTATAAAAAAAAAACAGTTTAAAACTTGAAGCAACCGTAACTAATTAAGTGTTGACATGGGTAAAACTGTTAATCTTGGATTTTCTTATACCGGGCGGCATATAGTTAGCCAGAATACGTACTAGTTAAGATATGCTTACTTCTGATTTATGAACAATAACAACGGATTTACCTGTGTATATAGCGTGGTGGGGGAAGTATGAGCACGGAGGATAAAATCCGTTCCCCATTTGATAGAAGACCGAATATAACCGAGTTGGTTTACGGAGGAAATCTCCTTTTGGTATTCAATTGCGGCCCAACTTAACAAGGTTGTGGTAAATGACATTGGCCACACAAATTTTACATTGTCACCTGCATCATAGTACCCTCCGATCAAATTCACCTGGAAGATGAAATCATAATTTCAATTTCTAACGATTAAAAACAAACGAAAATTGGTTAAGAGAAAACATAATGGCAAATTAATGATGAAATGATGAGGTTTACATTATCCGGTTCACCGTCGGAGAGGGCAGAATCGCCTCGCCATATGACACGTTGTTTAACCGGGAGTTTACCGGATCGTTGGCCTTCAAAGAACAAGATGGACTTGTTAAGTGCATCTCCATAATCAAGAGCTTCCATGCTTTCGAAGGCCATAAAAATACCAACTAGCATTATCACCAAGAGCTTGCCCATTATCATCACTATAATCGCTTTTTAGAAATGTTTCTTCTTGTGTAATGGATTTTTGCTGTATCTTACTTTTGCATGAAATGGTTCATGGGCGTTTTTATAGATATCCCATGCAAGTAAAGTTGCGTACGTAATTTCATATCATGATCAGTTTCACGTAATATTAGGTTAAGTTGGCTGCACTGTTTCTTTTTCTTTTTAATAACCGTTTAGTTACACTGTTTCTTTTTTATTGTTGTGTATTGAAGAAAAAAAAACAGTGCAGCCAAATTACCAACAATAATTTAGTTTCTATGATTACGGAATTACAATAAAGGGGTTTCAATATAGCAAGTTGTTATTGTAAATGTTAAAAAAAAAAGAGATGTTGCGTATTTTACTAAAATGTTGGTGTTTAAGTGGTAGTCCGAGGGGATTGGTGTTTTGTGCATCCGGTTAAAACTTTTTTTAAATACAGAATATTATTGTTTAAATAAATAAAAAAGTTAATTTCAAGTATTGGGAAAATTATGGGTCATTATGGGCGCAAGTCTGAAATTTTCACGGTCTTTACAAATATATAAAAGTCGTTATTGTTGACATCTCAAATGATATCTTATTTGCTAACCACCATGCTTTGTTTTTTTTCTTTTGTATGCAGTTTATAGGTTTTTATTTAATGTACGTTTTTAATATGTTTCCTAAAAAACGGTTTTTTCCTGGCGCAATTGTTTTTATCGAATATTTGAATGTTATCTACTTTTGGACTTCCAATTCATTTTAGTAATAAGAACTGTAAGAGGTTAAACACATGGGGTTCCATCTAGCTAGTGGGTATAGTTCGAGTTCTTTCACTACGATATTAATTATTCGTAGATGTATCTAATGGCAGAAAAAAAAACGAATTTCTATGTATGGAGTTCAAAATATTAGTTTGGCTTTTGGTTTGAGATTCTTCTAAGTGAAAATAATAATAATTTACGGGCTTGCAATCATAAACTAGATCGATCATATGATTCATATCTAATCTCGTTTGCGAGATCATGGATCACTAGTATTCCCTAACTTAACAATCGTATTTGGATCAATAATCTGGACAACAAAATTTTATAAATTTCCAACTCAAAACTAATTGATAATGATTGATGAATAACCTACTCTAGCTGGATATTTTTTTGATCATCATGAATATGTTTTTAGGGGTCTCGAACTATTTTTTTTGTGTGGGTTCAGTATACCAAAGACTGCAAGTTTTGGTTAACAAAGGGGTCAAATCACGCCCGTTCCATGCTCAGAGTTTTGGATATAATACTAATTAGTATCGGATATACATATACATATACAAGCAATAACTAATAATCATACTAAAAACGATATTTATTCTTTCATAGATAATGTATCCAAACATCAAAGTTCTAATTATGATACAAACAAAAGAAATACATCCCCGCAGCATTGTGCAAATCGATTTCGCTTGAATTATGGCCAAAAAGGAAAATCTGATCTAAAAACAAGCAATCTTGTCTATGTGTAAAACCGCAATCGTTTGCGTTTATCACGTTTGAGAAAAACTGATTGACTGGAACAAGTGGTAGTGATATGGGAATGCCGTGCCGTAGAAATGGCTGAATAAAATATTTGGCACCCATTCCTCACAACGTCAATGTAAGATTTTGCCGTTAGTTTTTGTTTTCCTTTCAGTTGTCAGAAAACTTAATAATTTCATTTACTCATCCCTCTTTTCTTGCAAGCCTATTGCGGAAATTTCTTGCGTGTTTGTCCATCGTATGTTTTATTTCCTTTCTCGTCATATTTGTTTTCCAAGGAAAAAAAATAGGAACTCAACAAGGGACTACAGTTCATTCAATTTAGCTATACATATGCTATATATAGTTATCTTAGCTGGACTGGATTCTTACTAACTAACTCATGATGGTGATTGACGTTATCTTCCTGGTTTTAGAAAATTGGTACCGTGTGTATAAGTTTGTATTATTGTACTCCTTTTTGGAATATATACTAATCTCCTTTTTGGGCGAAGAAAATAAATACTTTTCTAAAAGTTAATATAAGATTTTTTTTTCTAAATGAAGAAACCACCAACATTAAGGTTTTTTTATTACATATGTAACCCACATTGATTTTCAATTTGCTACAGTTATTTCGAAATTTGTCAATTATTATTAATTATTCTATGTCAGTATATGAACGAAATTCAGTCAATGAAAGATATGTTCAGTTATCATGATCATGCTGCAACTCGTTAATCCATCAAAACAAAAATCAACAACCATCTATAGATTCTACAACCATAGTGTATTAATACCTTTCCAATTTTCACATGTGAACGATACTATTATGCTCTTTAATTAGTTCTGTTTTAGTGATGCTGTTATGCTAGTACATAGACAATCTCGCCATTTAATAGTATGCTTATTTTGCCTCGTCAACTTCTGCCATATGAAATATTTATAGACGTTTTGAACCCAAAAGGTTATATAACTCTATAATTGAAACATAAATATTCGATGGTCATAAAAGAAATCGAATTACAAAATGAAATGAAAGGAAGTAATTAATTAGTTGGAGCAGAGATAAGATGATGGGCCTGATAGCAAAGCATGTGACAAAGTTTTATGTCCACTATTCTATTTTCGCCTAACGCATCTTCGTGTACGTTACATCTTCCCATTAATAATGCGTTAATTACTCCGCCAAGCACATCTTCATTGATGATTTACTTGACATTTTCTACAATATGATAAATTTCAGAAACTTTTACACTACAGAAAATCAAAAGAAAAACTTGCATTTACAGTCATCATAAGATCCATTTGGTCGTATTTACAGTGTAGAGAGATCATTGTTCTTCATTTGGAGCAGAGACTACTTTTCTCGAATGAAAACAGAGACTACTTCATATACCAGAACTATAACACACTGAATGCAATCTTTGCGACAATAACATCATTGAAGAATTATTGATGTGACTGTGATTTGCATCTAACACAGCCGATAAATTATCCACACTTTTCCATCCGATATCCAAAGTTTAGTCTTTAGTGGCACTAGCAATTGATGCGGATACATATAAATATATAATTTTTAAGATAGCCAGAGAGGTTTCAAAAATTTGGACTAGAGAGTATAAAAGAGTGCGAACACAGACAGATCGTTAAGCTGCCCACACATGCTAAACTCGGTCACAGACATTTAAACCGTCAAAACAATTTTGAACTGTTGGGAATTGGGAGAGGCCGCGCGAACGCAGGCCTCCACTGCCACAAATAATGACGCAGGCTCTCCCCTTGGGGAGACCTTAAGCTAAGCACCCCTCCGTTATGTGCAATGGAGGTCACTAGCCTAGGCCACTCGTCTTCTTGATCACGAGTCGACCCCGTCCAGGTAAGTACCTTTAAAAGTTCGACCTTCCTCTTCTTTTATACTGCACCAGAAGAGTGTCTCATCGTTATACTTTCGATGTGAGACAAGCGCTAATTATAACAAGGCAGGGTTTAGTATTTAGACGCTGATGGGCCTTACAGTAAGGCCCCTCCTTACTCCACGATAATATATTCAAGCCCATATTAATCACACAAAAGTCGAGTTTGGAGAAATTCTCCAATTTTCAAATTTCATTGACATTTTATCATTTAACTTTGGGGTAGTCATGTTAAAAGTCAGTCCTTAATATTCTTGCTATGGTTTGTTCACTCATAAAGTCTTAAACAAATAAATATCTACTATCCCCTATATTATTAATCCAGAAAACATTTGAACAAAAAACCTTACTCTTATGTGTGATTAACCAAAATATCATTGTTTATGTGTCAAAAGGAGAATGATTTTGAGATTACATACAAAAAAGATCTTAACTCATTAGACTAATTACATTTTATACCACTATATTAATATTAATCCCTTATAAACTTATACTTAATAGTTGATTGATATTTTGATATCGCTTATAAACTTATACAAAAATATCTTCTTCTCTTTCCTAACAACAAAATTGTTAAATCATTTAATAATTAAGATTTGATTTCCAATTATATCATATTATTAATTTTTGTGTAATTTAAATTACCAATCATCTTTATTTTCTTTAATTTTGATAAATAAATTAAATAACATATCAAACATATAGTAAAAATAATATTTTCCCCACATATGCTATAATTTGAATTTATAAAAGCAAACAT
>KE153662.1:148067-183799 GCA_000411075.1 Sisymbrium irio | reverse complement strand
TCAATGCAATAATTTATATATCATCAAATCACCATTAAATTATATCTAAATTAGATAAATTTACTTTTCAGAAATGGTAATACACAAATAATAATTAAATTTTCATTGTTTAAATTTTATAAAATAAACTTTATACTATATTTTATGAAAATTTATTGAATTTTAATTATAAGTACATTAATTAAAAATATTTAATATCTTATTAAATTCTAAATATTTTATAAATGATCAAAAACTTTTTTTTTTAAAAATAAATTTTGAAATTTTGATGATTAAAGATATAGTTTTACAATTGAATAATTATTAATATGTCACCTTACACAAAGTGCAGGTTACTATCTAATATAAAAGGAATTGACTTCATCACACCCACACTTGACTTATATCTATCAATATGATACTAGACATATATGATATATCCACACGTATTTGAATTTTCCTATAAAGTTCCTTGAAACCTCGAGGAAAAGAGTTTGTACCCAATGCCATATCTTTTTCGAATTAAATTTATATGCGAATAAACAAAAGAAAGTTGCATCCATCATAAAATGAATTGATAAATCGTGTCAAAACATTAATTTTATTTCAAGAAAACTGGAATATCCGATTCATTTAGGTTAGTTTAATTTTTTTTATCTAAGCATAATTAATATTTTCAGATTTATAAATTATAATTTTAAATATTTTGATGAACTTATTTATTTATTCTATAAAACACCAAATACTCGTTGGTGTTGTTGAATTTGTAACTGATTTTTTATCTTTTAGTAACTATATATTATGTAAAACTTCTTTCAAATTTTATGTGTATTCAACATTTTTAAATCAGAATTTCCAGTTATATTTCAAGAAGTGATGTAAATTTCCTTGTATTTTTTTAAAAAATTATTGTTTACATTTTTAACATGTATCTACAAAAAATAGAAAGGAAAAGTAAATAATTTACAAAAAAAAGAGAGAGGAAAAATCATCGTAAAAGGGGAAAAGAAAATTATGCAAAAAAAAAAAAACTAAAAAATGGAAACGATTAAATTTGATTATTTTTTTTCATTTTACAAATTTGTTCTGAAAACCTCTGAGCTTCCTTGAAAGAACAATCTAGAAGAGAAAGATAACATCCTAACTATATACTTTGGTCTCTTTGGGAGGGAATACAACAAAACCTTGCCTTCTACTTCATTCTCCTTCTTCAATCGAATCGTCTCCCTTTCTCTCTCATTCTAACTCAATCGATATGGCTAAGGAACTTGCAGCTAAGGCCAGAGAGGCTTTCGTAGACGACGACTTCGATGTTGCTGTCGACTTTTACTCCAAAGCCATTGACTTGGATCCCAACTGTGCAGAGTTCTTCGCCGATCGTGCTCAAGCCAACATCAAACTCCAAAACTTCACCGGTAACTTCTTCCTTCTGTAATAAAAGACTAGACTTTTTGCTGAAAGAGAACGTAAAGGAGACGACTTTGCCTGTTGGGGGGCTCTTGATTTTTCATGTCTTTGGTTTCTTGTTTGGTTTTGTTGTATGTACAGCTGAAATAACTTGATTTTGTCCGCCCTGTGTGCATTGTGAGCTTTTCGTTTTGTGATTAGCAATGATTGCCTTTTACAAAGTTTGCAGCTTTATACTGATTGAGTTGGGGCATTGTATTCATACTGGATTAACACTTGCCTTGACAGTTTGGTTTTCCAGTTATTAACAGTGTTTGAAAATTTCAAGCTTTTTGCTGGAGTTTTTAGTGTTTGTTCCTCTGCGTTGACTCTTGACTTGTTTTTCTCAATGAGCAGAAGCTGTGGCAGATGCGAACAAAGCTATTGAGTTGGATCCTGCATTGACCAAAGCTTACTTAAGAAAGGGGTATGTTATTGCTTTTTCATCTTATGTATTGTTATCTTGTGTTATAGGTTACTGACATTTAGAGTCGACATCTGATTCCTTTGTTTGTGTACAATTGTGGTTTGTTTCTGTCAAGCTATTTACATAGTTCGTTTATGGGTGCTTTTGTGACTGTAGAAATGCCTGTATGAAGCTTGAGGAATATCGAACTGCGAAAACAGCTCTTGAAAAGGGTGCTTCCATCGCACCAAGTGAATCCAAATTCAAGAAGTTGATAGATGAATGCGATCTTCGAATCGCAGGTATGAATGTTCCTTAATGCTCTGTTGCTTGTTGCTGTCTGGTTGATTGTGTTGACGTGCTGTGATTGATCTAAACTCTTTTGATTTCTTTGTTCAGAAGAAGAGAGAGATATGGTTCAACCAGTGCCATCATCACCAGTAAAAGTTGATCCTACCCCTGTGCCTGCAGCACCGGCCAAAGCAAAGTTCAGGTAGTTTCATTGTGAAAACAATGTGATATTTTCAATTTTTCCAAGTTTTTAAAAATCTTTAATTATCTCGTACTCTTTGAGTGTTCAACAGACACGAGTTCTACCAAAAGCCAGAAGAAGTTGTGGTAACTGTTTTCGCAAAAGGGATACCGAAGGAGAACGTTAATATCGACTTTGGTGAACAAATTGTAAGCACTTCATTCTAAGAACCTACCTCGATGATAGCGCTTCTGTGAAAATATGTCTATTAACTTTTTCTCGTTATCGTTATGTGATTTTGCAGCTGAGTGTTGTTATTGATGTTCCTGGAGAGGAAGCGTATCATCTTCAACCGAGATTGTTTGGAAAGGTAAATGATTTGATCGAATGAATCAATGTTGTGACTTCTGAGTTGAACACATTTTGTTGACCTTTCTGTTTCTTTCACGGTGTGTATGCAGATAGTACCAGAGAAGTGCAGATATGAAGTACTGTCAACCAAAATTGAGATCCGTCTTGCAAAGGCAGAGATAATCACATGGGCCTCTCTTGAACACGGGAAAGGGCCAGCGGTTTTGCCAAAGCCAAATGTCTCATCAGGTTGTCTACCTTTTCTCTTCTTCTTCTTTAGTTTCATCTGATGAGAGCTTATAAGTTACAGTCTCCTGACATGGGAAACTTTATGTTGTTGTTTTGTATAATGGTGCATGCAGAGGTTTCGGTGAGGCCGGCGTATCCTTCTTCAAAGAAAGTTAAGGACTGGGACAAGCTTGAAGCTGAAGTAAAGAAACAGGAGAAGGATGAGAAGCTGGAAGGAGACGCGGCTTTGAACAAATTCTTCCGTGATATATATTCGACTGCGGATGAGGATATGAGGCGTGCGATGAGCAAATCATTTGTGAGTATCTATCTATGTCTTTGGTCTTTCTTTTGTCATGGAGACTACAAAAGTGTTGTCCTTTTGGTTGGCTCATTTGCGTTTTTTTGGACAATGAACAGGTGGAATCGAATGGGACGGTGCTGTCGACAAACTGGAAAGAGGTTGGGGCTAAGACAATAGAGAGCACTCCTCCGGATGGTATGGAGCTCAAGAAATGGGAGATATGATCTGATATGATCCTTCCTTTTGATGCATTTGTGGGGTTTGCGTAAATCTAGACAAAATCTTAAAACCTGGTCCCTTTCTTCCTGTAATGAGGATCCTTAAGGTTTCTTTGCTTTTGCTAAATATGGCTTTCTCGACTCTTTGTTATTTCGTTGTTTTTTTTACGTTTCATCTGAATATTCGCAAGTTTATCATGATCACCATCCTTGAGTGTTTTGTTAAAGCTATATTTCTGCAAAACTAAATAACCAAAGGCAATATATGAGGTGGTCCTATCAGGCGAATGTGAACTCTTTTATGACCATCTATATATTTTACAGCATAACTCAAGCTTAAAAACGAAAAAAACCCATATAAACACTACTTTTAACTCCAAGAAAAACGTGTTTGCGTGTTGTAGAATTTTGAGAAGAGTTTTGTGCCCAAGGACTTTGAGAATACTAACTTGTGCTAATTAAAAGACATGAGAATCCTCCGATTAATTAATGCTATATCCTAAAATGGGTATACAGTTAAGAGGTGAACGTACTAAAATAGAGGATATAAGAAGTTGGTGTATTACTAGTAGTATTGTTAATTTGTTATGGACATAAAAGAAGTCGGTATATCAAAAATGGTAATAGAAATTTAGGTAATATATATTACAATGGTAATATAATATAGTTGATATATTCTATGGAATTTATTTACAAAAATGTAAAATTTTGTGTTGACAATGTATATGTATATATAAGTGAATTTGCACCCGAGAAAAAGAAAAATACGCGACAAGAAAGTAGTAAGAAAGAGATCTTTTTATTTATTTTAGTGTGTGCGGCTGTGGGTGAAGAAACACTATGGATTATGGTGTAATCATTTATATGGTAGCCTTTGTTGTGTTTTTTATACTCACATCGGTTTATGTTTTGTGTGCGCTTTATGCTCGTTGTTGCTGTTGTCCCGAGGGAACACAGATTCAGCCACTTTAACAACAACAAAAATTATATATACGGATTGAGTCCAATTCTAATCCGTATAAAGAGTTACCAAGAGTGGAGACTTCCTGACGATCAAGACCAAAAAGTTTTACCTTTAGCAGAAGTTATATTTTCTTTAACCAAAGCGACGGATGGTTTAAAGTTAGCAGAATGAGGCCCATTTTATGTTCGGTTTTATTTTTATATACAACTTTATGAATTATTATTTGAATCATACTTTGTTTTATTTTGGTTTTAATTGTGGCTTTATACTAGAAATTTAATTGATATTTCAACTTTGTAATGTTACATCACATGATTTCTAGTATACTAGATGCTTTACATATTTAATGTGAAAGACATTATTTTAGAGATGATCTGTATGGTCTACAAAAGAAATTAGTAGGGCGATCCGTTTATTCCGATCATCCACCCTAAGTTAAAAGAAAAACGCAAAAATAAACAAAAGAGATCTTCAATTGTTTTCTTGTGACTCATCACGTACGTCATCAAGATCATAAGTTTTTTTTTTCAATCTTAATTTATAAAGATAATGGTGACGCAAAATATTATAAGTTATAACGAAAGTGTTTAGTCTAGGCCGTCGCCGATAATACAAACTACGGATAAAAAGACTTTGTCTGACCATGCACGTTTACAAGAGTTGGAGATTGAGTTTATATGGGTTTTTTTCTGACCACGACTATAAGTTGGAGATTGAGTTCAAATCCCTTTCAAGTTGCTGGTTAAGTTTTTAAACACTTTGAGAATAATATATTTCTGCTGAAAGAGTTCCTCCAGTTAATGCTATGTCCTAACATGGATATACAGTTGAGAGGAGCATGGATGAATTAAAATAGAAAAATAAGAAGTTGGTGTATCATAAGTCATAACTGCATTGTTATGGACATACATCGTATCAAAATGGTAACAGAAATTTAGTTAATAATGGTAATATGGTTCATGTATTTTATGGAATTTATTTCTAAAGAAAATATATCTAACGGCAAATGAAAAGATAAAACTTACAAAATTGTGACTGATTTATTTACAGAAATCTAACCTTTTTGTGATAGAAAAAAGAAAGCTAGAAATAATTTTTTTTTTGGTGTGAGTGGTGAAAAAACAATATGGATCATGGTCTCATCCTATTTGTCGCAACTGTCGTTGCGTTGGTTATACTCATATCGGTCTATGTATGGTTTGTCGTCGTTCCGATCGAACACAGATTCAACCAATTCAAGAAAAAGAGTATACGGATTGATATCCCCAATTCTGATGCGTAACTATGTTTCACCTTTTCTTTATTTTTGTTTACTAAGTGGAGATGAAGCTTTCATATTCAGGAGGAAAGGGATATAAAGAGTTACCAAGAGAGGAGAATTCCCGATCGATGATCAAGACCAGAAACCTTTTCCCTTAGCATAAGTTGATTTTCTTTCCCCTATAGGGATGGTTTAAAATTAGCTGAATGAAGCCCTTTTAATATTCACTTTTATTTTATTTACCTCTTACTGAAATTATTTTTTGATGAAATTTATAGGTTCGTTTATGTGATGCTGAATTATCAGTGGTTTTGTTTTATTTTGGTTTAATGATATTTAATTCATATTTCCAGTATTACATCACATGATTTCTAGTATAATATGTGATTTGCATACTTGGAGTGAAGGACGTTATTTTAGGGAAACTAATCTGCACTCAAACTTAAGTAATTGATATTTTAGGGAAATTATTTCAACTTTAGCTGATATTTCATAATAATTAGACAGATTATGGAACAACACGTGATATGCATTTAAAAATAGTTTACATGTCTATTATATATATAAGAAAGACATGGGTGGTTTTCCTCCTCTCTTCGGTGGAAGACGGACAAACAAAAAAAACGTAGGAATCTTTGCTTCTTCTTAGATGCTGATGAGTAATCGACATAATCCTTTTGTTTCTGTTACACATACGATAAAAGGAGAATGCGACTCTACAAGGGTTTTTAGGACCATGCATTATATGTCTAATCCTATTACTTTGGGACTCAATAATTGAAAGAAGAAGGAGACTATCGAGATGTAATACATCACACTTGCATTATTATTATTTTTTTGGTTCAAATTACACTAAAATTATTTATTTTCTTATCTATCTTCATTTTACGTGAGATACCAAATCAATAGAACAATGTCATGTGTAAATCATTGGCAAAAAAAAGTAGTTAGAAATCTCAATATATATTCCAACTCGTAGCCATGGGAGTTAATCATCCAAAAGCAAATTCTAAACAGAGAGAAAGAAGTAAGAAATGGCGACCACCCACAAGTGCACTGAATGGCAGTTCAGCGGGAGCGAGGCGGCTAAAGAAGCTGCTGCGGCCACCCTTGGTGCCTACTCCTCTGAACTCTATGCTATATGTGATCCTAATGGCAAGCCCACTTTGCCCCCGCGAAACAAGGACGCCGAGACCAGCCATACAGCCGAAAAAGCTGTTGTTAGTGTTGTTCTCTCCGGCACGGGAAACGCCTATGCTCCTAGCATTGGCCTTCCGGCCGCCAAAAGGTAATATTTCTAGACTAATTCTAATTTAGCCCTACTTCTAGTTTTGCACACTAACTCTATTATGTAGTTTGTATAATTTCTATGATAAAATCATTTATTTCTTCCGTTATTCTTAATTAGTGCCGTAGCAGAGTATCTTAACCGAGATCTTCCGAATAAGCTAACAGCAGATGACGTGTTTATGACTGTTGGATGCAAACGAGCGATTGACCTTGCGGTCGATATACTGGCTAAACCAAAAGCCAACGTTTTGCTTCCGAGGCCGGGCTTCCCATGGGATGTAGTCCGCACTATCTACAAGCACCTTGAAGTCCGTTACTATGATTTCTTCCCTGAAAAAAACTTTGAGATCGACTTCGAAAGCGTCAAAAAGGTGGCAGACAAGAACACGTTTGCGATATTTATCATCAACCCTCATAACCCCAATGGAAACACCTACTCGGAGGCTCATCTCAAACAGGTATTTTATAAATATAGAGACTCTTTAGTCTTATAACTACTGAATTATTTCACTAGACTATGCAGATAATTTAATTTTGTTTATTGTGTATTTTTTTTGCCTCAGCTCGCTGAGTTGGCTAAGGAACTATCGATTATGGTGGTTTCTGATGAAGTTTTTAGATGGACCGTCTTTGGGAATAACCCTTTTGTTCCGATGGGAAAATTCTCTTCCATCGTACCAGTGGTTACACTCGGATCCTTATCTAAGGGATGGAATGTCCCAGGATGGCGAACTGGCTGGCTCGCGCTGCACGATCTAGATGGTGTCTTCAGAAACACTAAGGTCCCATCCTTTTTACAGTACTATTTTTAGCAATAAAACACTAAGGTCCCATCCTTTTTACAGTACTATTTTTAGCAATAAAACACTAAGGCCCCATCCTTTTAACACTATCATGTCCTTTGCCATCAATCTATCTAACTACTCCTATACAATATCCATATGTAATTTAATTTCCCATATACTATATACTTTTTTTTGGTATGAACCTATATACTATATTTGATAACTGAAGGTATAAATTGTTGGCTTGTTGCTTTTCATTTTTGGCCTAACTAGTTTGTTATGTGTGGACAGATATTACAAGCTGCCAACGAATTTCTACAGATAAATGCTAAACCTCCGACTGTTATTCAGGTAAGGACGATTCCATGTGGGGAAACTTGGGTTACTCTCTTACTCTTATTGTAAGAGTAAACAAATTCTGCAGTATTTCATTTAATGTTAATGCATATAGGCGGCTATGCCTGACATTTTGGAGAGAACTCCTAAAGAGTTCTTCGACAAGAGGGGGTGTTATCTAAAAGATAAAGTAGAAATTGGGTATTCTAAGCTCAAGCACACACCTGGCCTCACTTGCTACATGAAACCCGAAGCATGCACCTTCTTATGGGTATCCTATATTAATTATTATATTATTCTTTAAATTATTACATTATTAACTCAACAATCTTCGCACTGAATTAACATTCATTAACTAATGTGGTCGCAGACCAAGCTGGATTTATCGTGCTTTGCTGACATTGAAGACGATCAAGACTTCTGTAGGAAGCTTGCTATGGAAGAAAATCTCGTCGTTTTACCAGGTACTAATTTGTCAATTCCCTTTGCCTAATATAACTGATGGCGATCTAGGGATATACAATTTGTTGTTGTTCTAACCATAGAACATGTTGACATGTTGTGTACTTGTTGGATTGGTTAGGGATTGCATTTAGTCAGAAGAACTGGTTGAGGCATTCTATCGACATGGAGACTCCAACGTTAGAGGACGCGTTTGAAAGATTGAAAGGCTTCTGTGAACGCCATTCCCTAGGAGATGGAGTTTCACTCAAAAACGTCAACGGCGTCAACTAAAGGGTGCAAGTCTTTTACATATGCTGTAATAATAAATAGGTGTTTTTATTGATTTGAGCTAAATCATGAACACTTTCGTATTTGTAACGAATAAAACTGGTGTACTCATCATCATCAGTCGTGGAATGTTTTTCTCATGATTATATCTACTTTTCGAAAAATAAATAAATAAATAAAAATTTCTATTTATTTCATATCGAAAGTTTATGAATACTTTTTGTTACCATATGCCCAGACGCGGTTAATATATGCACTTGGGAGTTGGGTCCATTTGTGCTGTAACTCTGCTACGGTGATAATATAAGCAGGTGGGAGACAAAAACGATTAATTGCAATTTCATACACTTGATCCGTACAGACCTAAAAGTTTAATTATCTGCAGAGATTTTTTAGTTACATGGATACAAAGTCTACCCAAAATGAACGTGAGTTGTATATATAAGTTATCATCGCCTTGGCTTTTTGGTCATAAACATGTTCGTATACTAACCTACATAGTATTATCTGACAACGCGGTCCCAACATAAATTCTAAAACTGCGAAGATATATCTCATAAAAATCATATGTTTATCAAACCCAACATATGTGGTTTTTGTACTAATAATTTATATAGAAGCGTTTTACCTGGCTGATGGAACATGCTCGTTGACTCAACATCGTATTTTTATGGTCGTCATTGGAAAATAAATCATCATCGTATTTTTTTACTATATCCAATTATCCATCGTATTTATATGGTCGTCATGGTGACGTTCGATGTTGAGTTGAAATGTTTCCTCAATGGTATTACTATTATTAAAATAAAAATAAAAAATTGGTATCCTTGGTTCTATTTGCAAAAGTAATCTCCTACATCAAACCAAACGGCGTATAACTTGCAGTTCTTATAATGTATGTCAACGTTTATCTTACAAAGTGTGAAAAACTAGAAATTAAAGAAAAAACACAGATCTCTCGGGATATGCCTAAAAACAAAGAACAAAAAATAATCTCAGCAAAAATTATATATTATGTGTATTAAATTCATAACAATGTTTTATTTGAATTTTTTTGGTTATCAATCACTTATAAAAATAAACAAATAAAAACTCAAGAAGCATGCTAACTATACAAGTCATCAGGTACTACCTCCTATCAAAGTAAGTTGTTGTTTCCATAAAGAAAAAACAGAGCCGTTGAAAATTAGTCTTTCATTCTGCTAATTAAACACCAATCGTAATCATCACAACCAAGAAGTTAGAAGCTTCACAACACACAACCAAAATCAAATCTTACCACTTTCTCTCCCTTTCTAAGTCAATAGCCAAACACCAAACGGGTCTTCTCGACAATCTTTATATGACTCAGTTGTAACTTAGAACAAACTATAATTGATTTATAGTAATGCATATGCCTCCTTTTAAATTAAATTAACAACGATTTGTTAGCTCGAAATGCTAGGATTATAGAAGATGTGTTAATTTTGTTTATATATAGGCCTCCGACCCCCAGATTGGTTACTTGAACCCTGCCCAAGTTTTTAACAAACCGTATGTGTCAGTGTCAACAAACCAAAAGATATACAAAATATATTTTATCTATTCAGCAAAAACTTAACACCAATAGAACCAATTTAGTACTTAGAAGGTTCAATTCACATCACTAAAATCAACTTCACATTCGGCTTTCCAAGTCAAGAGTCAACCGTATCTACTTTCCTGGCAAAAGATCTCCCGAAAAATCAAATAAACCTCCATAGTTATTTTCTTATATATATATAGATTGTTAATTTAAAACCTCCATACTTATTGTCTTTTTAATAAGCCTCCAAATTAAGTTAGGTACACATACAAGAAAGAAAACTTGAGCTAGCCATGGGTGAGTCTAACGAGGAGAGTCCAAGTAAGCCTTTTGCCCAATTTTATCTCACTACCCGAAGCGACCAACCCGACAAAGATCATCAGTTCCAAGACCGATGCAAACAACACGTCCACCCACCGACCAAAGTCATCTTATGTTGTGGTTTCATTGCATCTCTAACTTTACTCATCGCAGTCACCTTCATCGTCCTCTCCCTCACGGTCTTCCATCTCCATACCCCAAACCTAACCGTCGATTCCATATCCTTCATCCAACCGTTGGATTTCGTCAACGGCAAAGTCAACACGACCCGAAACGTTACGGTCTCAGTGGAGATCTCATTACGTAATCCCAACCACGCGGTGTTCAGAGTTAATGAAGTTACGGTTTTGTTTTACACCGGTGAGTTGAACTTGGCGGTGGTGGTTGGGGAAAGTATAAGAAGAAATGAAAGTATTCCGGCGAAACGCACGGTTAAGATGAATCTGACGTCTGAGATTGTTACAACAAAGCTACTAGCATCTGTTCCTGGTTTAATGGAGGGGGATTTCAACGGAAGAGGAGTGGTTTTGAGAAACAGTGTTGTACTTAGTGGTAAAGTCAAGATAAGCATTTTCAAGAAATCTGTCCAGCTTAAAACGGATTGTAACATGACGATGATGATGAACAATTCCTCAAAGCCTACATTTAACTGTACCAGGGCAAGAAATAACGACGAGCATATTCTAGATTGAAAGATCATTTTTTTCTTTTTTGTTCTCTTTCTTCTCTTATTTATAAATGTCTGTAAATAAACTCGCCCACATGTAAAAAAAAGAATGAACTGTCGAATCAAAAGATAGAACATTCCTCCGGAAACTAGAACTCTCCGGCAACACTAATAACACACAAAAAAAATCCTCCATCCTAAAGGATCTCAAGAGTCCTAAGAAGATTTGATCCATAATTTTTTCATCAACGTTTTGGAAAAGACTAGTATGAGCAACATTTGGTTGACATGACTCACTAGCCGGTTATTTCTTTGCTTCCTTCTTTGGTTGGTCCTTCTTTTGCTGATCCTTTTGCTGGTCAGAGACACGTCCTCCGGCGATCTTAACAACTGGTTCGTCTTTGGACTTTATTAGTTTTAGCGCCGGATGAACCTTGAGGTCTCCCGTTACTAGCTTTTGTCCAACGTCCAAGTGACTGAGATCTACTTCTATATATGGAGGAATGATCTCTGCCGGACATAGGAACTTTACCGTTCTTTTGATCGTATTCAGAGATGCTCCTGCAGAAACGATCAAGAAATGGTTATCAATATTGAAAATATAACAAGAAACTAGATGCTGCAATCTCCAAACCCAATTGGGGATGAAACTTATATGGATAACCAGATCTGAGATACAAGCCACTATTAAAGCTAAAGGTCATTTTATACAAAGATTTATGGTGCAATATGGTGATCGGCCCCTAAATCATCAAACGTAATGTGATTTTAGCACATAGATCTCTCTCCCTGCTCTGGAGTTAAAGTTTTGTAAAACATCAAACATATTACTTGTTGTCCTCAACGCATAGCTCATTCTGATCCAAGAAAGGGATTAAAATGAAACCAGTGTAGCATCACTTCTCTACACACTTAGAACCTCAATGAACTTCAATCAAGTCAATTCTAATGTGTGGCCTGACTACTAAACGAAATCATTGCATTAACCCTGCTTTTGGCATATCTACTCTACCATACAGGCCTAGATTTCAGCAACCACTAAACAGCTTATTCCCCATACATTGAGAATATACAGAACACTTTTAAACCATTTGTAACATACTCATTTCTTTTGCTGATTGCTCTCCGGTACTATGATTCGAGAAACTCATCCTAAGAACAGTGATTCATGTTTAAGCACCACAACTAACTAATGTAATTCCCTCTCTTGCAAAATGCAAAACAAAAGGAACTATATTTTTACATTAGGCCAAGCCCTTATATACCTTTCTTTAATCCGGGAGAAACATCGTCTCCGATGAACACAAGAGGGACATCAACCTTCAACAAAGTACCAGGAGGAGCTCTTATGAAAGTCACATTCAATGGCGCATCACTTCCAGAGTGCAAATGAATCTGAAACATAAACTCTTAAGCCAACACACACACCCAAGTCACATCATGTTTTCAAGAGTGTAAAAGAGGAGACTTTTACCGATCTGGGCAAAGCCTGGACTTTCTCAACGACCTCATCGGAACCTAGTTCAGAGCGAACCTCGACATCGAAAATCCTAGAGAGAAAGAAAGAGTAACCCATATGAGTCACAAGCTTCCTGATCTGATTCGTCTGAACCGAGACAAGCCTCTTGTTTCCTCCGTGTTGTCCATCTTCCTGTTCGAATATGATCGAAGGGACTCGACCCGCTTTACGCTCTTTCGCCGATATGTTCTTGCCGGAATCAGACCGTGGAACGGCCAGAATCGTCTCTGCGTATTTTGGATCGGGTCGAGGGAATCCAGGGAGGTAGTCTAGTTGGGTAGTTAGAGTATGGTCGAGGGGTAAAGCGGAAGTCGCCGCCGGAGAGAATAACCGGAGGTTTTGTAGGGTTTTGGGTAGTGCGGTTGCACGACGGAGCAACATTGTGTTACTTACTAGAGAGAGAGAGAGTGAGCGGGTTTAGGAGCTGCTGTGTTACAAGTGAGAATGCAAGGTTTTTCCAGCAAAACGATGCCGTTTTTTTAGATTTATAATGGGCCTTGTTTTAAATTTATATGGGCTTATTTTTGGGCTTAAAGTTAGCTCATTTATTAGTGTGCATTTGATGATGGCATGATTCAACGGATATTCCATAAAAAGGTTCTTTTGAATCGATTGGCCTATTTCGTGGATGACCATTTCAGCCTCAGTGTGTACCAAATGGTTTTGTTTGGTGAGCCAATCACATTGGTTTGTTTTTTGTGATAAGTGTATCGTTCGATCTTTTTTCCAGTCTCTGTAAAGTCGAAGAAACTACTGTATAATCCAAACTAGGAGAGATCACGAATTGAGATTTAAGTAATCAAAACGCCAACGGAATAAAAAATTGAACCGGACGTACTCAGTATTGTTGGTACACCTTAAAAGACATGGTATTCTTTTGGTCAAGGGTAAAATCGTCCGGAGGAAAATATAAAGCCTTCATCATGAATCTCTCTCTATAAGCCTTGGCTCTCTCGGCCAAACAAGAAAAAAACATTTTTCTCCTCACGTCTCAGTAGCTGATTCTTTGAAGTCAAGGTATTATTTTCATTATAGCTACTTGCTCTTGCGATCACCTTATCACTTGATTATTTCTTGTTATATACTTATATTCGATTTACACTTTGTCCTCTTAAGATTTTTTTTGTTTATGGTAAAAGTCAACCAAAAACTCAGAATTATTCGCTTGGACAGGTTAACACGACTAAGAAGGGATTAAGGACAATGGAGCTTCTATATATGTTTTCACTTCGTCTTCCATGTGAAAGGTAATTCTGATTCATCATGGTCTGGTTTTTCTTTTCTCAAGACTCGAAAACAAACAAATATTCGGTTTGAGCAAATATTTATTGGTATTCAGTTACGGTTTAGTCTTGATTCCGGTTAACTGTGATCAACTATCCTTTTATATTGGGCTCATGTGAAAACTGATACTGGGCTTGATCATAGGTCAAGGCCATCTTTTGTGCTTCGTTGGGCCTCCGTTAGTCACCCTGCAATTTTTCACTGGTGGGAAAGTACCTCAGTAAAGGAAAAACAAAACTGTGACTACCTCAAAAACCACAAAAAGCCTGTTTCCTAACTACTAAATCACATGCTTATTTTCTTTTTATCAACAGATTACCTGATTGAATTATTATTTTATCATAATTATAACAGCACTGTTTATCATATAGTAGTTTATTTATTTACTGGAAGTACCTGAAGATACTATATAATAGCATAATTAAAATTAATATAGTAATACTGTTTTGTCGTGCCGCAGAGAGAAAGAACGTGACTCATGTACGAATGGCTGAATCTTTCTCCACGTGTAACGCGACTAAGGAACCGATCGTACAGCATCTTGCTTCAGCCGCGTGACACCTGAACATCCCCCCCCAATTACTTAGCTTAAACCTCCGCCACGTAAACGTCCCCAATGACGGGGGCCGTTAACTCTAACGCCGTCACATGTCGACCTCTAATTCAAAATGTTTCTGTTCACATCGCTTTCCCTTTGGCATTTTTCCCTTTTCCCCAAGGGTTTGGCTTTAGTTAAGTAACGAACGTGTCGGTCCGGAACCGAACCAACCAACGGCTCAGATCATATACATTAATTCAACGGATGAGATTAAAGTTTAGAAATTATTTTCTTCTATTTTAAGACATTTTTGGAGATATTTCTCTCAAAGGTGTTAGCTTGAAAACTGTGCAGCTAAAGTGTTCTTCGTTGCAATCGGAATCTGAAGATCGAATCGGAGAAGATGGCTGATGAACATAAACACGAAGAATCTGTGACTGCTGAGGAGCCAAAGGTGGAGGTTGTTGAGAGGGAATCGTTGATGGACAAGATATCTGAGAAGATCCACCACGGTGGTGACTCTTCCTCGTCGTCTTCGTCGTCGGATGATGAGGACGATAAGAAGAAGAAGAAGTCTTCGGACTCTTCTTCTTCTATGCAATCGAAAGTTTACCGCTTGTTCGGAAGGGAGAAGCCTGTTCATAAGGTTCTCGGCGGTGGAAAGCGTACGTTTTTTTTCTTTAGCTCCGATCTGGTCTGATATGGCTTGATCTGTTTTGTCTATGTGTTGTTTGGTCGGTTGTAGAATCTGTAGGTTTTGCTTAATGACGATTTGTGGTTTGAATCTGGATTTGTGTTGTGTCTGTTGTTGGTCTGGATTGACCAAAGTGTCCCTTTTTGGTTTTGGTTTTGTTTTTAGCTTTAACTCGATTTGTGGGGGTTCATGTCTAAATGACTTGGTTATGTATAAAGTTCCATTTTTTCGTATGTTGAGTGATTCAGTGGGTGTTGTGTGTAATGTTTAGCTGACTTGACTCTGCTTCTATTTGCAGCGGCGGATATATTCATGTGGAAGAATAAGAAGATGTCTGGTGGTGTACTTGGTGGTGCTACAGCCGCATGGGTTCTCTTTGAACTGATGGAATACCACCTTCTCACTTTGCTCTGCCACGTGATGATTGTTGTGCTCGCTGTTTTGTTCCTGTGGTCTAATGCCACCATGTTCATTAACAAGTAAGTTGGTGACCTATCTAAAGAATGTAAATTTGATCCGGGAACGCTTCTGAGCTTTTGATATTATTCATTCCTCAGTTGTTTGATGAGATTGATTCTCTTGTCAGGTCCCCACCAAAGATTCCTGAAGTTCATATCCCTGAAGAGCCTATCCTTCAGCTAGCATCTGGACTCAGAATCGAGATCAACCGTGGATTTTCTTCTCTTCGTGAGATTGCATCTGGACGGGATCTCAAGAAATTCCTCGTTGTAAGTTTAGATGTGCTGAGTAGAACCTATCTATGAATTTGTGCTTTCTTTGTTCATACTGATCTTTGACAACACTGTACCATTGGACTAAATAGGCTATTGCTGGCTTGTGGGTTCTATCAATCTTGGGCGGCATGTTCAATTTCTTGACGTTGGTATACATAGGTAATGCTTAATCCTCCATATTATGTAAATGGTTTGATTCTCTTATCTCACTGAACCCCTGATGACTAAATCTCTTATCTTATGCAACAGCTCTTGTGCTCCTCTTCACGGTTCCTCTGGCCTACGACAAGTATGAAGACAAAGTCGACCCATTAGGTGAGAAAGCAGTGATCGAGCTCAAGAAGCAGTATGCAGTGTTGGACGAGAAGGTGTTGAGCAAGATCCCATTGGGCCCGTTGAAGAACAAGAAGAAAGATTAGTAGGTTTACAAAAACGGTAGCGAGACAAGGGTGTTGTGAAATGGTGTCGACGCAATGTGTTAGATCTTTTTAATATGTCATTTTGGTTCGGGTGGTTTTTTTAGGTGGCTCTTTCGGTTACGTGAATGAACTTTGAATTTCCCCGACTGATATCTCTGCGTTGTTTTTTTTTTGGTTTTGTCATTGTTGGTAAACGTGGAGGGGATAAAATTAGTGTTGGTTCTCTTTTTTCATCGAAACGTCTATATAACTAAGAATGTCAAGATACTTGAATCTTCATCGTGTTTTAGGATTGTTAATATAGGTCAAAGCTATTGTTTGGGGTTCATCAATAAAGAGACACATTAATGTCTCCGGGAATGAATTAACTGATCGGAAAATGTCGTGTAAGAAGCGTTAGACGTATTAACGTATTTACAGTAACTTACTAACTTGAACCTCCTTAAGTTTAAACGTGGTCCAATATATTGAATAAGGAGGGTTTTGTGGCTGACGTGTTTAGAGACATTGAACGTGCTAGTTGGGTTTCCACCGCCGACGGTAGTTGGACAAGGGGTTAAGTTTTCAGTCCCCGATATATAAATGTTAAGTTAAACATTAGTCATTAGTCAGGGTGGCCGAGTGGTCTAAGGCGCCAGACTCAAGTTCTGGTCCTCGTGAGAGGGCGTGGGTTCAAATCCCACTTCTGACAATTATTTTTGTTTTTTGTATTCAATTTAATTCAGAGATCACGACCACCGTTTCATTTGTGTCCACAGTTAGCTTTTTCTACATGGGATATGACTTAACTGAGATATGATCACCGATTTTATTTAAAACCTAACCAAGTCGAACTTGACAGAAAGTCAAAAAACTAAAAAAAGGAATCCGTGTAAACAATACTTCTTATTACAAAAAAAAAGTATAAAACATTTGAGTTCACCGTATTCGAGTTTGTGATATTCAGAACCATCAAACAAAGTTACAAAAAGAAAACAAAATCTCACAGACATTTTAGTAACACAAGCTCTTCTTTTGTAACTCACAAGTAATAGTTCATGCCCACCTTAATCAAACAAATGTGGGGAATATTTAACATCACACCTGG
Source organism: Sisymbrium irio (assembly GCA_000411075.1). NCBI lineage: Eukaryota > Viridiplantae > Streptophyta > Magnoliopsida > Brassicales > Brassicaceae > Sisymbrium > Sisymbrium irio. The sequence goes on along the minus strand of KE153662.1, from coordinate 166,200 downwards.
ACTCCGGCAATTCTTCCTCAAGAACGAGTAAGCCACGTTTATAACCAGCCGCTTCACAAACACCGAGTTCCGCTTCGCCTTCACGTGACCATGCCCAACGATGTAAGCCACTTCCGCGTCCTTAGCGTTAACCAGATCAAACAGCTCCTCCTTCACCTGCGGTTGCCTGAACTTAGTGTCCATTGGTCTGAACTGAAACATCCTTCTCATACTCAGCCTCGGAAGCTCTTGCTCATACTCTGCTCTCAGTCTCAGTAACGCCGGCGATTTGCTGTTTGTTACTGTCGTCTGTGATCTCGAGCTGCCTGCGATGTTGGCCTCAGATATAGACCGAGACAGCCTAGTACCAAACTTGTTTGAGGTTTTCACAACAGCGAGCCGACCATCGATGGAACGGTCGGTGTTTGAGCCGCCGTAGCCTTCAGATTCTAGCTGGATAAACTCAGCAATACTCATGACTAGCTCATCTTCAAAGTCGTCTCCGTCTTTGTTCACATCTTTGTAGCCAGCTCGGATAATGCATCGGTACATTCGGTAAGTTTTCGGTCCGATCCGGCCGATAAGGTACCGTTCTTTCTGAGGTACATACGGGATGGGGACAGTTTTGAAGCAGACAAAGACGACAACTTGGTAGAATGCAGGTAAGTTTGTTAGAAAGTGAGTGAATGTGGCGGGAACACCGCTGGCGAGCTCTGTGTAGATAAGACCCATCCCAGGGACTTTGATAATCCCGAGGCTCGGGCCGAGGCTTAGGATTGATTTCATAGGGACCTTGTTGTGCTGGTCACATAGGTACTTCTTTCTGCTGCCGTAGTGCCATACGTATGTGATGAAGGTGAAGAAGAGGGAAAGTAAGAGAGTGATCCAGCCTCCTTTAGGGATTTTGACTAAGGCTGATGCAACGAAGACGAGTTCTATGGTCCCGAAGAAGAGGATGAAGAGGACGGAGAAGACGATATTACGGTTCCAGACAAAGTTTATGATGAGAGGCATCAACCAAGTTGTCACAAAGGCTAGAGTCATGCACGCGAGCCCTGGAGAACAACAGGATTAGTTCGATGATGAAAGATGAAATATATAGTTTGATGGAATGTTAAGCCCTTACCGAAAGCGAAAGCTATGTGTCGAGTGTCTTGGAAAAAAATGGTGACAGCGAGGGTGAGGATCATGACAACCCAGTTGATCTCAGGGATGTAAATTTGGCCAAGGACCCATCTTGGTTTGTGAACAATCTTCACGCGAGGGAAGCATCCCAATGCATAGCATTGTTTGACAATCGAGAACGTGGCAAATATGACGGCTTGGCTTGCGACCATTGCAGCCAGCATAGCCATCATGAGAACCGGCCAGAAAAATGGATCTGAAGAACAAGAGCAAAACACACATGAACATATGACAAACTACACGAGCAAAGAGGAGTGTACGAACGCATAGTCATATTACGGGCAGAAAAGAATGACTTTGGATCTAACGATGCACCACGGATAAAACCCACCACTAAAAACATCACAAACACTAAAGGCTCAGCTTCATTCATTGGAGAAACTGTAATATTTTGTGGACTTGTAGTTGAATTATCCAAAGTTGCAGCGACTAATAGAGGAAAGAGATGTGAAATGGAGATTGACCAAATGATTACCTGGAATGGAGTCGTAAAAGCTTGTAGGTAGAGCAGAAAAATTCTTTGATAAAAACGCAGCTTGACCCATGTATTGAAGCACCAGACACGGGTAAACAACACAACAGAACGCAAACTGCATATAACAAAGAAGCTGTAAAACAACTATAAAAATAACCAGATTCTTAGTGTAAAATGTTTTCTCTTCTTCCTCTTGGCTCAAGAATGAAGTCCCAACTATATCTGACCAATATGAATTTCTTTAGCACCAAAATTTTCCTCGGTAACTGTACTCTCTCCAAGACGTTTCTGCTATGATTTAAGGAACTAGATAGGTTGGTTAACATACCCGTATAGATGTAGCTGTAAATTGGCCAAGTTCAGCAAAGATAGCCTCCGTTCCTGAAGTTAGACAAATCGTCGAGATGAAACATACAAAACATACAAACTTGTTGAGTCTTAATTTCAAGAAGATAAATAAAACATATTACCTGTGATGCATAAAAGAATGCCTCCAAGGGATAGCCATCCATCTATCCCCGTGTCTCTGAAAAATACATAGATATAGTAGGGAGATAAAGCTTTGTATACACTGGGGTTCCAAGTCACAATATTGTACACGCCAACAGTAGCAATCGACAACAACCACAAAATCATTATAGGTGCAAACAAAAAGGCCACTTTATTTGTTCCACGGTGCTGCAGAACGAAAAGTCCAACCAGCAACGCGCATGCTATCAACACCACAGTACCTAGTCAAGCAACACATAGGTAGAAGAACAACATAAATAACAATTAACGATACGTGTACCAGATACATAAGCGTGAACGACAATATCCAACATTACTTACTGTGTTTCATACTTGTTTTCGCGACAAGACCATCAATAGCCGAAGAGACTACAAGAGGATAAAGTTTAGATACGGTAACATACAAACTCAAAAGGCAAAAACAAAAAAAGAGCTGCCTAAACTACCTGAAATAGCTGGCGTAAGAACACCAATGGTAATAACCATGGAAGTTCCAACCAAGACTAAGATAAGCAAAGCAGTTTTGGATCTTTTGTTCCGTTCAATAAGGCTTTTAAAAGCAGAGCTAGGCAAATTCCTAGTGGCGTCACCAGAGCCATAGTAAGTAGAGATTTCCTCATCAGCCGCTTGCTGATTGGGAAGCAAAGAAAACCTCGCGTGTCTACAGAGCAAAGCATACAAAGCAAAGATCCCTCCTGCCAACAAACCCAACAACTTTACAAACCAACCAAAAAAACAGAGAAACCAATAAAGCAAAAAACCAACTGTGCTCATACCTTCACCATTGTCATCTGCACTCAACACAAAAACCATGTACTTGATGAGTGAAAGGAGAGTGATTGTCCAAAATATCAAAGAGAAAGCGCCAAAGATTGTATCTTCCGTCTGGTGATGCCTCAATCCACCGTAGAATGTACATTTGTAGACGTAGAGAGGAGAGATACTCAAATCTCCAAACACTAACCCGAAACTCTGATATGCTAAAAGCAGTACTTGGTTACACCTGTTTCTCCTATCAGCCTGAGGATATACCATGAGGAGTCACACATATTCAATCTCGTCAGATAGAGAAGAAAAATCGAATCTTTCATCAAGCAATGGTTTAATTAGCACAATACCATGATTGGAGCCGGCCGGAGAGTAAGATGCGCCGTCGTTTTAAAGGAGGATCAGAGAGAACACACCGGAGACTGATTTCGAGGAAGATGAATCGGAATCGAATCGATTATCATTTACTGTTTATTGTTGTTTTATTAATCGAGAGGATAAATAAAAAAAAATTAACGATTTTTCGATCCAAAGCTCGCGGTCCTTCTTCGTCTTCTTCTTCGACGAGTTGATATTTTTGTTTTTTTTTTGTTTTTTTTTCCTTATTTCTGAGGAAATGTCATCAATTATTATTTTTTTAATTCATTTTTTTTTCTAGTTCCATTAACATTAGTTTGATTAATTACATTGCTTAATATTTTTAACATCGGTTCAAAATAATAATTTCCAAATGATGGATTTGAAATTTTCAAATCATGCATAAATCAAATTGATGGACCTGAGATTAGGAATCTCTTCATGAAACAAATCTGCAAATGGCTTTTTTTTTTTTCCAAACCAAGGTAGAGATAAGTTGTGTTGATAAAAGAGAGATTGCAGGAAACAAAATAATAAAATATTATTGTAACAAAAAGCAACAAAGCTAAGTTTGAACTGAGAGAAGCAAGCAAACGAAGCAAACATCAAAGAATCTTTCTCGTCAGAAAACACATAGGTAACGATCTGTGTTATGATTACCCTTCCAACGTTTTTATATATTGACTCTGCGTCGGTTTGTCACCAGCTCTGGATTTCCCTTCTTCATCATTGCTACAAATTCTTCGTAGTTGATTTTCCCGTCCTGATAGATTTGAAATTCAAGTGTTAAGAAAGCTAATGTATAAGTGTATAACCGATGTATAAATGGACCAAAACCAAATGATGATAGTGGAGTACATACACGATCGGTGTCTACTTCAGCAATGATCTCTTTGATGGATTTGTCATCACCCATGTTGTATTTCTTCATGGCTTGCTCTAGTTCGTCCATTGTTATGTAGCTAAAGAACACCAAATCAAGATCAACAGTGTGAGGCTTTTTTAAAGAGAGAGAGAGAGATAGAGAACGCTATAGAAGAATGTTTTTACCCGCTGTTGTCCTTGTCGAAGTACTGGAAAGCCGTGTACAAGTGATCCTCACGTTCGATTCTGTTCATATGCATTGTCGCTGAGATAAACTCCAAGTAATCAATTGATCCATCTCCATCCATATCAGCCTAAACGAAAGCAATATAAAGATTTTTGTCAGTTTTGAGTACGTGCAACGGGAAAGAAACACAGATTTAAACATCCAAGTAGAGACTTACAGCTTCCATTAACTGTTGTATTTCAGCTTCAGAGATCTTTGAACCAAGTTTGGGGAGACCGGTTCTCAATTCCTCCAAGGTGACTATTCCATTCTTGTCCGTGTCTAGAGATTTGAACATCTCTTTTAGACCAATGATTTCTTCTTCAGAAAGGTTCTCTGCGATGACCTGAAATACAAAACACAAAACAAAAGATTAGCTTTAGAAACAGAAGACTAATGGCACTTGGTAATATGGTTTCAATTAGTGTTTTTTATTGCCTTGAGGGCCATTTTTTTAAGTTTGTTCATCGCTCGGAATTGTTTCATCCTTGATAACACAGCATTGTCCAGCGGTTTGTCTGACGCCTCTCCGTCTTCTTTAATCCACGGATGATCTGCAATACGTATTAATCACATGTAAAGTTATTGAATAAAATGACAATGTTTTCATTAAATTTTATTGATCAAAAGGTATTACGGGGTGGTCTTACTTAGCACTTCAGTAGCTGTAAGCCGTTCTTTAGGATTATATTTTAACATTTTCTTCACTAGATCTTTGGCAACCTCAGATACATGAGGCCATGGATCAGCTGAAAAATCAAGATGCCCTTGTCGAATAGCATCGAAGATCCCTGTTTCATTTTCTGCGCAATGGAACAGAGAAGGATAACTATACATTCACAGTACACTGTTTTAAAACCGTGAAACCAAACTCTCTTCTCAAGATACGATTAAAGGCATACCTCCCCAAAATGGTGGGACACCACTGAGAAGGATGAATAGAATCACACCGGCACTCCAGATATCAGCCTCTGGTCCATAGTTCCGGTTTAGAACTTCTGGAGCAACATAGTATGCACTTCCAACAAGATCCTTAAACCTATCTCCTGCATTAACGGAACAAAGTTCATCAGGGGAATAGTTTGACTATGGATGCAGAAAGTACAAGTAACAAAGTACACCTAGCCTGTTTTAACCTGGTTTAAAGAAAACGGAGAGACCAAAGTCTGTAGCTTTCAACGGGGACTTCTCATCTTTGCTTAGAAAGAGAAAGTTTTCGGGCTTCAAATCTCGGTGCATTACACCCATAGAGTGGCAACTATGCACAACCATCACCATCTGTCTGCACAAATCAGCAGCGGCTTTCTCTGAGTAATGACCTTTAGCTATGATCCTATCAAACAATTCCCCTCCTTCACACAACTCCATAATGAGGTTCACCGAGTGTCTGTCCTCGTAAGCTCCCTTCAAGTCCACTATGTTCCTACACAAATCACAAATCAATGCACCAACTCATATCTCAGTAGAACCATGGAAATCATATAATGCAAAAGATCATTGTTCCTGCGCTCATAATCTTTGGTTAAAAACCGATTGGATTGGAAACACTTAACGCACGACCACCAACTAGTCAAACTCCTTCCTCCAAAAGTTTTTCTCTTTTTAGATAACTTTCATTTCATCCATATATGTGATGCAAACTGCTCATTAATATGGAAAAAGAAGACCCATTTAAGAAACTTGAGCATTGGTCCTAGAGTAGCATTCACCATTTCCAACATATATCCTCATTAGTCATTACTATCCTATCAGATTCTATCTCAAAAGAAGCATTTTTTTAATGGTAAAATCGAAAAACAAAATACCGGTGACCACTGAGATGGTGCATAATCTGGACTTCACGGCGAACATCTTCAATGTCGTCACGTTGGACGAGGCGGCGCGTAGGAATTGACTTGCAGGCGAACTCTTGTTTGGTCTCTTTGTGAGTGACGAGGTACGTGACTCCGAACTGGCCACGACCAAGCTCACGACCGAACTCGTACGTTCCCCTTACACTCTCCATCGGACGGCCTAGGATCCGACCATTCGGCTGAGCAGATGTGTTGGAACGGGATCCGCCTGAGGAGGATCCGACTGGTACGGAGCCGGAGCCGGAACCGGAACCGGAGGATCCACGGCGTTCTCCGGAAGGATGGACATGGTGGACGACGTTGCTGGTGGAAGAGGAGGAGGACGACGGTGGATCGGAGGACTTGGACTTGCTGTGTTTGTGTCCCATTATCGAACTTTGTTTCTCTCTTAGTCAATAAAGTCAATAGAAAGAGAAAAGGATCTCCGGTTCTCATGGTCAATTTATGTCCGAAGATCGAAGTATCCAACACGGAGTAATAGAGACTACGTGGCGCGGTTTCATTGGCGTATAGCTGGCGCAATTAAACCGCGTATTTTTTGTAGTTTTTGCCAAATTTGAAGATAATCAAGTGAATGGAAACAAAAAAATGTATTACACGTTTACATTGACTCAACCAAAACCAATTCACATTTTTTGTGCAATTCGAGATTGAAATAATTTTATTTAACAGTTGACGGAAAAGAATCATGTAACTTACAAATAATTTATAATTTATAGTACAGCTATTTGTAAAGCCAAAGAAAAGACTAGTGTCTCTCCCGTGGGTTACTCTGTCAACGCTTTGAATGAGTACGGATAGACAAACTTCCCTGTAAACAACGGACATGAATCCCACGCAACAAACAAACAACAGTTCCTATCAAATGAGAAGAGAAGAGAGTCAAGTTTCAGCTTCTTGCCTACATTCTTCATATACGTTACGCATACTCCAAGAACAGCTTCGTGAGCATTAACGAGAGATCTCTATTGAAAAGTTCTTCCAAGTACAACTCCACTAAATATAATTGCACCAACCCACTTATTCGACACAAATCTGTGGAAACATCAAAACCAGAAAGGTTGTGTTAGTTTTCCCAAGGCAAATCACATATTGGCTTGAGACAGAAAAGAGAAACTCAAATAGTTAACATACTTGCTACTGCAGTCAGCGCGAGATGATAAATCAGCTGTCCCTATTTGCCATCCTAAGTGTCCCGATGCAGCGACCAGTGATGCGTAATATTGCCAGCCTTCATCATTAGAGCGAGATAAATTAAAATTTTTACAAAAGACTGAATAACAAAAGAAGCCTTTGTAAAGTTCATTGAGTACCGAGATCTGCATTCAGTCCAGAAAGTGCAAGCAACCCCATGGATGCTGTGCCAAATCCAGTTAGCCAAAGCTTTGTATTATCACCGAATCTAAGAGCTGTTGACTTAACACCAACCTTCACATCGTCTTCTTTGTCCTGGAGACATACAATAACCGATTCTTTCACACTAACTCATGAACAGTTTCAAGCAAAAACGTCCACAATAACTTAAAATTCCTCTTAAGAACAAAGTGAATTATACCTGATGTGCATATATAGTATCATAAACAAGGGTCCAGCACACTCCTGAGAAATAAAGAGGGAGTACAACTGAAGGTTCTAAGCTTCCTTTAACTGCAGTCCATCCTAACAGTGCTCCCCAATTTATGGTCAAACCTAAAAATGCTTGAGGCTGCAAAAGCAAAAAACAAAAGTCGATCAAAAAAGAAGACCAAGAAGACGAGATACTGTTTTAACTTTGATAAGCCAGAATGGATTTAAATTACCCAAAATGTAAACCTCTTCATAAGTGGGTAGGAGAAGACAAGTAACAAAGAAGAAGCCCCTAAAACACGGCTACAGAATAGACAGATTGAAATGATCTCAGATAGAGAAAAAAAAAGGAGTTGAGCACAAAACTAAAGGGAAGTCATGACATTGTATCTTCAGAATTGACATAATCTGGTGAATCTTATGTGTTTGTGAATCTAAACAAATACTTAAATAAAAAATTTCCGAACAAACCTGTAGTTGTTAAGTTGGAGAAGAATCCCTAAGCCTAAAAGCAATTGTAGCCCAAGAAATTGAAGCCCTTGAAATGGTGTCAAAAGACCACTGGCAATAGGTCTTAATCTTGTACGATCAACCTGGATAGATAAAAGCAATTTCTCAAGACAACAAAATCTAAAACGAAATATAAATTTCTCAAATATTGTATAGCTACCCTAACTACTGCACACATTTCAACCCAAAAAAAAATTTCATCTTCATTGTATCTAATATCTTAAGTCTTTTCTTTTTGGACAAAGTAATTAGTACATGCACATAAAATTTTCCCCAATCAATGGGACTTGAAATGCTCGATCGAAATTTGGCATAGATTGATTTCACATACGAGTATCAAGAGTCCATCCAGATGTCAAAGCAGAAACATTATTCGCACAATAGTCATACCTAACATATTGCTTAAATGACATGCTAAATGACCTAAAAATTTGACATCACTTATCTTGGTTAACAAATGATCTTATTCAGATAGCATAAAAAACAAACTGACCTTTGTATCAATGTCCCGATCAAGCAGATCATTTATAGTACAGCCAGCACCTCTAAGAAGTATTGCTCCGCAACCGAACAAACCCATCATTTTAAAACTGGGAAGGCTTCCAGGATCAGCAGCCAACGCAATTGACCTATGCAAGAATAGTTGACATTCTGAAAAAATAATATCTCAAAAGTGAAAATGTCTTGATTCAAAACAGAAGATACACTTACCACATACACGGCCAAGCAAGCAACCAAGTACCAATAGGTTTATCCAATCGAGCAAGCTTAGCATAACCTCTAGCTCCTTGTGGCAGATACAAATCCACCCAAGAAGCTTCCTTAACACCAACACCACTCTTCTCCTTGTCATCTTTCTTAGGATTCTCCTCCACAACCGAAGAAGAAGAAGAAGACATTCCAGCAACTAATCTATAATTCCAACCAACACCAAGAAACTTCTCCTGATGAAAATCCTCTCCTTTACTCCATACCTCGTAGTTATGATTCCATAGAGGATACTTTGACAATGGATTGATGTACTGTGTAGTAGCAACATGTTTTGACAAGTACATATAATGTTGAGATTGTGAAACAGAAAACGAAGATTGAGTTGCCGAGACGGATGATTTCAACAACCGTCTTGAAACACGGGACATCCCAAAAAACGCCATCTTTTTTTTGCCTGCAAGAAATAAAAAAGGACCTTTAAAGAGATTTCAAAACGCCAAGCAAAGTAAAAGCTAGCTAAGTCCAGTTTCGAGAGAAAGCTAGCTTCTTTAAGACGAAAGCTAACTTCTTTAAGACTCTACAATGTTCAATGGCTTAGGTTCGTCGATCGTGAAGGAATAAAATGAAAACAATCACATGAATCAAGAGACGAATCTCAGAGGCTGATTTTGATTGGTTCTAGACTTCTACACAATCATAGGCAGGACAAAAACTAACATCGAACTCAACAGGCTAAGTAGGAGGAAGAGGAAGAGGAGGAGGAGTGGGAAGCTTACCGGCGAAACAACGACTCCGGCGAGAAAGAGCGAGAGCACCTTTCGGAAAACTTGACTTTTACAGTAACTTGGATGGATCATTAATGGGCCGCTACATTATTCTATCAGATCCAGGCCCATTATGGCCCGAAAGGAGTATTACCAAAAAGAATGGGCCACTACATTAGTTGTTTCGGGACGAAGAAGAAACTGAAGAATGTTTCACCAAAAATTAACCCCATCGACACAGTAACTTGCCGACGTCGTTTCATAGAAAAAAAAATAAAGAAAAAGGTTTGTATTTATTTTGATGGGCCGGGCCAGCCCTTAAAAATTGGACTTATTAATGCGATTGCAGAGAGTAATTGCATTTCTCATATAGTCATAATATATCACTAAAAGCAACTGGATTATGATAGAAACGTCACAATTTAATAATGACGTACCTGCAAATTTCGATATTGGCTGATGATCTATTTGGTGGGTGTTGCCACTTCCACGTATGATCCTCATAACCTTAATAATTCATGCACGTTTAATTTTATTAATAATAATACATGTGGTTAATACTCCTGATCATATCCAATCCAATAAGATTCAGTGGAAAATTTGCGTACGTGATTCGGTGATTGCGACTATGTGTCAATGCTCCTTTTCCATATCACGATAATGTTGGAACGGAAGTTCTCTTCGTTTTTTCTTAATTTTTTTATCGTAATTAATTAGTAAAATTTTAAACGCTCAACTGATTTAACTAATAATACCAGTGAATGGTTATTAATATTTGTACCATTAAAATAACTTTAAATTCATAGTTATATGTCTTCCTTCAAACAAAATGCTAAAACAAGCGCGCTGCATTCATCGTCGTGCAAAGAGTTTTTGTTTAAATAAAACTCTACATCGGACTCTCTATATACTCCTGTTTTATATTTTTGTACACATTATTGAGTTAAATATAGCGCATGTGCGAAACTAGGGTTTTGGTAGTTTGTTGCCAAGTATAAATTACGATGGTTTAATGTATACGTTGTATATAGGACTACCAAAAAAATTGATACAGTTATACCAATTAGTCACAAGTAGCTCCAAAATACATCTAAATAAATATAAATATAAATATAGGTCTCTGCTTATACTTGGTTTTTCTCTGTCTGAGCTCTGTCTCGTTTTAGGCTTCCACTTGGTTTTTTGCTTTGTTTTGGTTTGTACTAGTCTTGGTTTATATAGTGAATGTGACAGTTAAAAACATGGTTACTGCTGTTTCTTTTACTCATTTGATAGATTGAACCATATAATTGCATGGTTTCAATTGGTCATATTGGTAAAGTAATTTTCGACCTCGCTATCAATGCGGGTAGGTGGCACATCATCCTTTAAGATAATAATGCCCCAATACACATTAAATATATGGCATGGTGCTGGGTTAAATAGGTCGGATTTGGTTTGTAATGATTGGCCGGACTACATTATGATTTCTAGCCAAGACCTAGAAAAAAATAAAAATGGGAAAAATTTATTGGTCGTATTTTTTACACATAATATTCATCAAATTCATTTCAACATATTTTCATTCTTTTTCATCTAAAATCTAAAAAATTCATAATTTTACGAATCAGAAACAAATACTACTAATATTTTTTTATAAACTACTAATAGTTTTTTAAAAAGTAAATAATAAATATTTTTATCAAGATTTAGTGTACCATCACTCAGGTATATTTTTATAAATGTAACTAATTACGCATATAATTAAAATTCATATTGAATTTTGTTATGAACATTAAATTCATAATTGTTGAGATAATTGTATCCACTAGATGTATGTTGACACTGAATACAAGCTTTATGAAAGAAAAATGCGGGAGTTTTTGTCGAGATAGAGGAAGAGATAAGAAGATGAATCTAATATCCAAAAAAAAGAGAAATATATAAAAAAATTGAATTTACATCAATTTAATAATTTTTGCCATATTCTAAAGATCTCTTAATTACGTGTATGTATATATTTGCTTGGAATAGACATAGTAACAAAATGGTTTTGATCGTCATGAGTACATACTTTGACGATGGTAGGATACAGACTTGACGTTGGCAGGATATGCAAAACCTAATCAATGATCCAGCTTCTAGGCTAGCAGCATCATAGTGTTCATAAAGTGGAATCGGATTCAACTCAGCTCATCAAAGCAGTCAAGTTAGAAACTCCAATCGTGGAACTCTTTGCAATCGTCGCCAATCGGTTAGCCGAAAATTTCAATTGAATTTCATTTCAGTGGATTCCATGTTTAAAGAATAAAAAGACAGATGAATTAGTAAAACGCGGTTTGTGCGATTTGCTTAATTTCTCAAAATCTTTTAATTCTAGTGTGTACATCGGGTTAATTATAATAAAATGGTATTAAATAAAAAAATATTGTTGACCAAAATAATTTATATAGAATACATTAACCATCTTAATTAATACTTGGAGCTATGAGGCCAGAAGAATTTCCTTACAGAGATTATGAATACTTCAACCAATTGGAAAAAAACTTTCCATATCTATATTAATGACTACAAATCTGTGTTCTTTCTTTTTCGTGAACCAAAATTTGTTAGGATAGGCCATAAGGGAGAGACGCATATATTGGCCTCATAGGCTTCGTGAGGTCAAGTAAATTTAAGTCGATAAGAAGCAACAATCAACATGATTGCACATTTGGATTTCTTATATATAGCAACAATTAATCAACATGATTGCACATTTGGATTTCTCATATATATATATAAATAATCAACTGTATGCATGGTCTGGAGTCTGGACCAATCCATGCACTTAGGTTCAGATCCTCCCCTTTTTATGGTGGTTAAAAACAATGCACGGACAGCCGTGGACACACAAACCTTAATAATTGAAAGGATGGTGTACGTGGAACGGTGGAATCCGATATATACCGAATGATCATATTTGGTGGTGGTATCAGTGCCAGGTATGGTCGTCAATTCATACATTTTACAATCATGCACGTTTTAATATTATATATACACGTGATTACGATTATATATCTTTTTTTTTAACGTTCAATGGTTAATAGAAAATTAGTGTGTTTTTTTCTCCGCGATAAGATATGGAAACAAATTTTATTTTAATTTAACCCAAAAAATACGCTCATTAAAATCATATAACCAATAGCATCAGATGCGCATATATGAAAAACGTAGATGAGGGAGCATTACAACGTACATTATTCTTAAGAATCATTACATCAAACTCGATGATGACCATATAACATATGAAACCATCTTACAAAACAAAGCAGTTACATATAGAAATGAAACTCCACATAAAAGACCCCGTTTAATTATTTCCCTTATAAAAGAACACCTTAATAGGTAAATCGAGATAGTGATGATTATGATGATGATAATGAATGGATAGTCATGGTGATTGTGATGATGATCATGATGGTGATGGTGATAATGATTAAGCTTTGCTGATCACGTGATGGTCCATGTCAGCGACCATGCTCTTGACGAATTTCATGTAGGAGCTTGGTTCAGGGGACTCATCGTTGCGTTTCTCCCATACTATAGTGATTTTGCAGGCGCAGGTATTCTCAGCTTTTGGGATAAATTGGTAGATCACATCATACACCTTGAGCTGCTCCATCACGTGGCCCTCAAGTCCTCTTAACGTCAACGTTAAGTTCTCGTCGTCTACCTCCCTCTTCTCCTTGAATACCTCCTCCTTTCCATCTTTACACACACACATATATATATATATATATATATATATGTTCATTAGTTAAGTTTCCAACATTTGATTAAAAGGAATTGTAATCATACAATAACACATAATAAGCGGATTAATGTTCCGTTTAGATAGGCTGCGCAGGTTGTTGAAGTCACGCAGCCAAATGTTTTTTTCTTGTTAGTCTTATATAACATATTTTCACCCTTCATAATTAATACTTGGCAATAGACTACCAAAAAACAAGTTTCACAGATGCGCGCACTATATTTAAACTCAATAGTGTGTATATATAGAAAAGGAGAGAAAGTATGAATAAGTTAACATATACCCCAAGTGTAGTTCCAACTCCTGATGGATCCATGAGAGTCAGCTTCGCCCTCGTGAACGGTGACATTTTGGATGTGGTGGCCGATGGCGTCAGGGAAGACATGGTTTTCGCTTTTCCACCTCTTGTAGTGTTTCTCCGCCGTTCCTTTCAACGGAACTTCCGTCACGTATGTTCCTGACGTTGCCATTTCTCTCTAGCTCTCTCTCTTGTTTTAAAGCTTTCTCTTGTTTATTTTGCTTAGTTTTGGTTGATGAAATTACGCATGTCGTCGCCTTCGTATATATAGTGATCCGTCAAGGTTGTGCATGCATGCTAGAATCTTCTCTTCTTCGTTTTTCTAACCTACAATATTTAATGAACAATACATATGGTCATAGAAATGTGTACTTTTTTAATTGGTAAATAATTTCCGACCACGTTGTTAATGCGGGTAGTTGGCCTAACATATACTAAGAGATAATCATGCACCATACCCATTTATCAAAAGGACGAAGACGTTTATATATGTATGTATAATAATAATAGTAGTAATATGATGTAATATATACGCCTATAGACATACATCCGTAGCGGATGCAAGCAAAGCTTTTAAGAACGAATATTCTAGTGATCTTCATTTATAGAAAGCAAATACGTCTTAAAAGCGTTAATAAACACATCTAGACAGAGACTACATGAAAACGTTAATTTATATAATTAACACCATTTTATCGTGTCATAATTTAAATCTAAATTTATCATGGTTTGTGCGTAAGATATATACGAAAACATGTAAATGTCAGTCAGTACTCTTACTAATTTAAAAGGTCGAGCGGGTGGGAACAAGTTTAATATGGGAGTATTTATTATTTCATATCACCTAATTTTCTATATAAATTTTCTTTTGAAAGATCGAGTTTAATCCAATTCCTGCCTCGCAATGGAATGATGAATTGGTGATGCATTAAATAGTACTTGTTATGGTTGGCCCGACTGTATTATGATTTCTATTGTACTCTACCAATAAAAAAAAACAAATATTTGTGAGACCTAAAAAAATACGGGTTAAAAATTAGTGGTCATACTTTCTTCATGCTTTTTTTTTTTTTTTTTCTAAGCATGCAAATATCATTAGAATGAAAAGTTAGGATTACAAAGCTATTATCCTATATAAACTTATTGATTCCTTGGCAAAAAAGATAAAAACAAGGAATGAATAAACACAAATGAAGCAGATCAAACATCAGATCAGCCACTCAAACATCAGGTGTCGGAAGTTCTTTCGATGACGTCGGGCATTAATGGTGTTGATGACCTGACGATTAATCTCGTGGAAGAGTACCATCGGTGGTACTTGATTTTGATTAATCTTCATGCTTTGTTGTCTGTATGTATCTATGAAAAATAATCGAATGCATGTTTCAAGAAAAAAAATGTATGCGCGGAACGATATATATTGCTGTCTACAATATACAATACAAGTTAAGTTCAAAAAAAAAAAATATACAATACAAGTTGCTATTTGGCACTTATTATTTTAATTTTGACCTTACATTATATTGGTATGGACATTCATCATTGTTGAGATATATAATTCCATCAACCAGCTAGAGGAATCCAATCGGGTGACGACACTGGATACGAGCTTTGAGAACAAGAATAAAAACTATGAGTATGAAAAACCAAAGAAAAAATGCGGGAATGTTTACGGTTTACATGGACCATCACATCAACCGGTTATCTTTTCTTGGAATAGAGATTTAACATAACGGCCGGTTAGATCTCATCATAAGGGTACAAATATTTGTGCTATATGCAAACAGCCAATCATATTATTTTTCCTGTTTATGTGTAATACCGTATCTAAAACGTAAATAATATGCAACAGACAATCATTTTATTTTTCCTTTTTATGTGTAATACCGTATCTAAAACGTAAATAATATGTTTACTTTTTGAACGGCATATTGATGATACCGTATCTAAAACACTAAAACGTAGATCATCCCCCTCGTACAGGATCAAACTAGCGACCATATTCTCATGATTACTAGACCAGTGGCACTGACTTGGTGGTAAAGCTTTCACTCATCTTGAAACCGTCGGATTCTGTTCCAAGAGTGTTTTTAAAAAAAAATCTTGAATGGATATTCAATCTAAAGTAAAATAAATTAGTTAAGACTTATCACGTCCAGTTCACTAATGTAAAATAAATATTAATGTAGATCTGTACGTAGAGGAAGTCAATTTGCATGGAGGAATGCTGATTCTCGCGGTTCAGTGATCCAGTTTCTGAAGGAAGGAGACGCCTGTTCACACAACTAAATTTCATGTTCCTGATTTGATCATTCTCTTTGGACAGGCCGGTTCTGGTCCGATACAAATGGACCATAAAATACTTGGGAGAAAAATAATGAACAAACACATTTAAAATGAAGGATGATCTTTGTAACTTACTATAAATAACATAACCATGTGAAAATGAGTTTTAATTATGCAACATAAATCTCCTGGAAGAAGGTAGGCTTATAACCTTCAGTTATGTGTTGATACTTTAGTATTTTTATTTTTTTTTGTAAATTCATCGATTTGGGGATTCGTTTTGTCGCATGAGTTAGGAGATGATGGTTAACTTATTATAGTAGGTTCGAGCTGCGTGGGATATCGAATAGGTGTGATTCCCCTATTCACCTTCTACATGCAATGGTTCAGTAATTAAATAAATAAACAATAATAAAAAATATTCATGATTTAAATACATTTAAATAGTTATAAAGATCAAATAAATTTTATATTTTAGAAGAACACATTTAAATAGTTACAAATGTATAAAAAAGAACATATTTCACTTAGAAAATTATATTATGGAACCGGAAATTATATCCTAATCTATCCGAAAATTATGAAATCTATTTTTTGAAAAATAGATTTCCTAAAATTCAGAGAAACTAGTTTTTAAAACCAAAAACTAAAAATCAAAAATTAAAAGCTAAAAAGCAAAAACTGTATTAAAACTATAAACAATCAAATTCTGAATCAGATTTTCAAAAGTTCTAGCTTTGAATTTAAACTCCCAAATATTAGAGATATATAGAATTCTCATATTATTTTTTAACTTTTAGTGGACTTTTAAAGTTGACACCTATTCTTAAGAGTGGTTAATTTTTTTCAAAATAAAATTGATGGACTTTCTTTTCAATAAAAATTATGAATAATTATGTGTAGCTTCCATGAAACTTGAAAAAGGAAAGATTATTAAGAGAATATGTCTTTATAGTAAAAATAGAAAAGATAATTATTGTTTTCAGCGTGTTTATATTAATTTTTATTCTGACAAAATGGAGCATGTTTTATTTATTTTATTTGTTTGAAGTAGTTAAGAGTCAAAATTATTTATTTTTGGCTAAGTGAAAATTTCAGAATGAAAATTTCAAATGTATTAATAAAGCGAGAATGAAATATTTTAATATATATAGACGACTTAGGTTTGACGCAATGGACCAGGATTCATAGTTTTATTTGATTATAATATTTTACAGATAAATCTCAATAACTAATGATTAAGAATAGTAATTTACTCCTTCCGTTCCATTAAGATAGATATTTTGAATTTTTCACACATGTTAAGAACAAATTAGTAATATCAAACATAACTTTCTTGAGATTATATATTTTCAAAAATGTATTTATTATTTAATAAAACTATATTTAATAAGTATAGATAAAATTGGTAAACAAGTAAAAAAATTGTAATGAAAACACAACTTTTATCTCTATAAAACAAATTTAAAATCCAGAAAATTTATCAAAAAATCATGAATAATTAATTTTGGCCTGGTGAAAATTTTCAAAGTAATAATTACTGATTATAGGGTTATTTTTTATTTGTTAAAAGTAGGGAAAATACTTATATATTGGGGGTGTCTGTATGAATTCCGTCTAACACTATGGAGCAGATTTTTATGTTGTCATTTGATATATTTAAGAGATTACTTTCCATAAGTGATTATTAAGAAATTTTTTGCCTACTTACATTAGAAACTAGAATAATTATTTTGGTTTAAGTAACATTCTTAAAACTTAAATACCAAGAGGGTCAGTAAAAAAGAAAGTAAAAGTTTTCGTTTATATACATGACTGTTGAAATACAAAAGTTCTAAACATAATTAAAAATTTTAAAAACTAAAAAAACCAAAAAATTAAAGGGAGAGTTGGATTAATATTCCTAAAACATTCTGTAATTTGAAAACTAACCTATCTAACTAAAAGTTTGAAAACTAACTTTTTTTTTAGGTAAAAAGACATAAATACCCGTTATTAATTATGAGATA